>JBAGKK010045534.1:0-10313 GCA_037177015.1 Euceroptres primus
AATAAGTTATTCTTACGGAAATTTTTCCGTGACAATAGGTTTCAAAATCAAATATGGGCAGAAATCATGCATTTGTTGTAAAAAATATCGTATGCGCCAAGGAGGAGAGGGACTTTTTCGACTTGTGTACGTTTTCAGTACTCGTAAAAAAAGCCCCTCTTCTCCCCCTAGGTGCATAATATACTATTTTCACTCATATATTAAATCTAGAAATTATATTTACAATTTATATTTATAATTTTATATTTATAATTTATATTTATAATTTTAAATTATATTTATATTAATTACTATTACTATAAATCTAGTAGTCTAAAACCAAAAATATTAAAAATTTAGAATAAACAAAAAAAAACACATGAATATATTAAGATTATTGGAAAAATTCTTTTATCATATCATCATAGAAAGTATAATTTTATTTTTTTTTTTAGAAATAAATCATTGCAAAGGGCCGAAACGTCTGATTAAAAACTCAGTCTTTCATTATTGGATCTTAAAGTAAAAAAACATTTTCCACTATTTTAATAAAAAAAATATTGTTCAATAATTCTGTTTTTATGGTGTAAGTGCATCGCATTTGAAGACGTTTATTTTTTACGATTATGAATTAAAATGACAAAATTAAACTGAAGTTAAATTTAATGTCCAATTTGCACAACTCCCTGGGAAAATGAGAATGTAACAAAACTTCGAACCACTCGGGATATTTTTAGCAACAATTGATTTATGCGAATTTATGTTAATTATTAAAAATTTATATTTTTAGTCAATATTAATTTAAAATAATTTTCGTGTATTAAAATCATTTTAGAGAAATTTCCATGAAAAGTATGGCTGAGTTAAAAATACATTTTTGAATAAAATACAATTACAGAAAGTTATAAGAACATGAATCTAAACAAACCTTTTATTTAAGAGAGGTTCGAATAAGGCACTTCGCACTGAAATTTATTCTTTTAAAAGTTATTAAGAATTTAGTAAAGTAAAGTAAAGTAAAAATTTTGCAATTGACAAATATTTTCAATCTGTAAGATACCTAAAAAAGCCTTTTTATAAAAGTGTACAGTATACGATGAATAAATTATAATCTATAATAATTTATAAATAATATATGAATGAATGAATTAATCTTTGAGAGTAGAATTCTTAATAAAAAATTAAAAATAAAGATAAAATTTCGTTCCCAGCATATTTTTTTTTAATCAATAGTTTAACTCAAAATTATAAAAAGCATGAAGTGTTAGTTCAACCATTGCCATTAGATGGCTGTCGTTCTCGAAAGCAAGATGCATCAGCTGCAGTACAAGTACACGAGCCAAAAATCGGTTTTTTTTTTCTTTTTATTATATAATCTATCGGTTTTCATAAATAATTTTCCCTGAAGAAAGAATAAAATTATGTAATAACTGAAAAGAAACAGAATCATTCAAAATTAAATCTGGTTAAATATTATCCATAAGTAGATATAGGTACAGAAACGTATAGTATGGGCCGAGGTTATCCTTACGGAATTTTCCGTGACAATAGCTTGTCCCTCCTTGAGTTGTATGCTAGTTGTACGGAAATTTTCGTAACAATATCCTCGGCCTTTAAATAAAGAAAAAATTTTTTTCTTTCCTACTTCAAGATATGAATTTTACTCGAATGTTTCGTTTTTCTTACCACTTTACATTTTTTATCCAGAGAAAAACGATCTTTTTATTTTCAATAACTATTTTGGAACTTAAAAAAAAAATCAGGATTGAAAAGTCGAATTTTTTTTCATCCTTACAAATTTTTTTATAAAAAAATTTTTTTTTACAGAAACAACAGTAAAGTTCTTGACAAATTGCAAAAAGCGTCAGAGATAATAAAGTTATTCTCTAAAAAAATCAAGAAAGAAAGGTAGCATGCTACAAAGTAATAGCGAAGTTACGTTTTTATGGAAAATGGAAAAAAATTCATTTAAAGCATTTTTTGCAAAAAAAGCTTTCGATGAATATTTATGTTTAAAGTGGGTCGTATCTTGCATACATTGCTCTATGAACGTATCTAGACGCGCGCGAATAGAACAGACGATTAGCAAATTATGCTGTTTACAATGATGAACCACGAATTCCAAGGGGGGGAAAAGAACAAGGAAGCAAAGTATATGTTCAATTGTGATTTGAATTAAAAAGTATGAAGAAAAAGGGAATTTGTTCAAACGAAACCTTAACAATTTCGAAAAAATGGTTCTTAGTCACCTAAAAAGAAAAAATATATTTAAAAATAAAATTTACATTAAAGTCCATTGTAATTAAAAATACCTCTCGGTTTTACATTAACAATTTCGAAGCATAATGGCTCTTAGTCGCCCTTCACCCAAATAAAAATTATTTAAAAATAAAATTGACATTAAAATTAAAAATACCTCACAGTTTTGCCTTAAAAATTTCGAAACATAATGGTTCTCAATCGCCCCTCACCCAAAAAAAAATTATTTAAAAATAAAATTGGCAATAAAATTAAAAATACCTCACAGTTTCAGGGGTGATTTCTAAAATTAATTGAAAGTAATTTTAATACGAATATGAGGTTGAATTTAAAAAAAATGAATCCTTCAGTCCATCCTAAAATATTTTCTAATTTGGATTTTTTATCTTTAACTTTATTTTTGGGCACTAAATATAGACAATATATTTTTATAATTTGCAACAGAGAATAATTCCGAACTTTTTTTTTCTGGATATGAGACTAATATAATTCATTAAGTAGTTTTTGTGAAAAATAAAAAAATTAGTTATAGTGGGCGACGAGTGCCTACAAGGGAGGGTTTCGGAGCTTTATGTGCTATATTTATATCGGGCCTTACATCCATTTTAAACCTTTTTAGTTAAATAAATTATTAATATATTTTACATGATATTGGATGATATTACATGATATTTCTATTGACAACACACCTAGTCTGAACCTGGTTTGCTTCTGATTAATTTTTTGGGACTGACTTTGAAGTATTTCAAGCTTAAACTGAAGAAATCGGCTGTGCCCTTTTTGAATAGTCCATATTAGGTCCTATATCCATATTGGATTCTATGCCAGTTTTGGGTCCTATGACCATATCTTGCGGCCATATTGGGTCCTACGCCAGTTTTGGGTCCTATGCCAGTTTTGTGTTCTATGTCCATATTAGATCGTATGCCAGTTTTGGGTCGTATATTTATATTGGGCCATATGCCAGTTTTGAGCCCTATGCCAATATTGGGCTCTATGCCAGTTTTGGGTCTGTGCTCATATTGGACCCAATTTCAATTTTGGACCCTATGTCCATATTGGGTCCTATGCCAATTTGTGTTCCTACTCATATTGGGCCCTATGTCAATTTTATGCGAATTTTGGGTCATATATCAGTTTTGGCATTATGTCAATTTTGGGCCCTATGCCAATTTCGGGCCCTATGCCAATTTTGGGCCCTACATCAATTTTGGGTCCTATGTTCATATTAGGTCCTATGTCAGTTTTGAGGCCTATGTCCATATTGGGCTCAATGTCAATTTTGGATCCTATGTCTATATTGGGTCCTATGCCAATTTGGACTCCTACTCATATTGGGTCCTATGTCAGTTTTATGCGAATTTTGGGCCATATATCAGTTTTTGGCCTTGTCAATTTTGGGCCCTATGTCAATTTTGGGCCCATGACAATTTTGGGCCCATGACAATTTTGGGCCCTATGCCAATTTTGGGCCCAACACGAATTTTGGACCATATGCTAATTTTGGGTCTTGTGTCACTTTTGGGCCATATGTCAGTTACCTGTCAAAATAGTACGACGGACGGACAGCAGACCAAAACTATAAGGGTTTTTGCCCAAGGCTAGGAAACCCTAAAAAAAATTAAAGAATTAAATATTTTAATGTTGATTATTTTTTTTGGTTCCAAAATAAATATTAGTGGCAAAAAACTTGGACACTAAAGTGTTAAAATATGAAGTAGATTTTTTAAATCCAAAAATATATTTACATTAAAAAATTGAAATTGTGTATTACAGAAATTTCCGTACTACTAGCACTCAACATAGTATGGATCGAGGCTATTGTTACGGAATTTTCTGTAAAAATTTTGCAGTTGACAAATACTTTCAATCTGTAAAACACTTAAAAAAGAATTTTTATAAATGTGTACAGTATATGATAAATAAATTATAATCTATAATAATTATAAATAATATATAAATCTATAATCTATAATCTACAATCTATATAAATATATAAATAATATATAAACATCCTTTGGAGTAGAATTCTTAATTAAAAATTCCTGTTAATTAAAAATAGCCTGTTCCCCTTTGTGATTATAATTTCTAACTAATATATAAATTAATTAATTAATGTTTTAGACTAGAATTCTTAATTAAAAATTCCTGTTAATTAAAAACAGCCTGACCCTCCTTTGTGATGATTTATAAATAATATATAAATTAAATAATTAATCCTTTAGAGTAGAATTCCTAATTTAAAATTCTTGTTAATTAAAAATAGCCTGTTTGCCCCTTTGTGTTGTATGCTATTTATACGGAAATTTCCGTAACAATATCCTCGGCCTAAAAATTATATAAAAATTTTTGATTGCTGACGTTCGGAAATATTTAGTACATTTCTGGTGAAGATTGTATTTTAGTGTCTCGTTAATTATGAAAAGAGTTAGGACTTACGATCGAGGACATATAAATGGAGGAAGCCAGAGTACTTAGTTCGTTGCAATCAATAATCTACATGAGGTATTGGATAAGTACCGTATCGTCTGCAACTAATGCTAATGGTTCAATTTTGCATTAGGTAACTCTGAAATCACGCAATCCTAATCATCTTTTCTTTGGTATATTGTCAGAATTCTAATTTGGCTCTGCATGGTGATCTCAGTGTTCACATTCAAATTACAGAATTACGTAAAAGTTCGAACAGTTTTTTTTTGTACAAATTTCAGTCTTCCTTATTTCTCATTCTTATTTCATTTTTTATCAAGTTTTTCTCTATTTTAATTGTATTTCAATTTCAAAAAATTAATGTATAAAATTGGAAGTAATTTAAAAAATAAATAATAATAATAAATAATAATAAATAATTATATTAATAATAATAATAAAAGCAACTCTGATGACAATAAAATATTCAATATTACAAATAAAAATAAATTTTTTTAAAATTCTGATGGGACATAAATAAATACTAAAACCCATGAATTGGCGCAATGTTTATTTTTTATTTTCTTTATTATTTTGTGTCTGATTTATACATTGTGCTTATTTTTTATTTATTAATTATTTTTATGTTTAGGTACCATGTTTTATATGGATTTTTATTTTACTATTTTCATTTTATTATTTTTTTAAATTTATTGATATAATTTTTATTGGGACAATAAAAATACTAAGATAGTCAATATTACTGATAAAACTAAATTTTCAGAAAATTCAGATGGGACATAAATAACGAGTAAAGACCTTCAATAAACGCGACCTTGAGCAAAGATTGTTCATTGATAGGGATAAAGAGAACTACGCAGATTTGCTGATGTTTCCCTTGTTAACATTTTAATGAATCAAGTGTCTAGTATATCACAATTGGAATTGTGAATCATTATAATCTCCAGCTTTGTCTTCCACATTCCACCCAAGTTTGTGCTTGGTTTTGCAAATTCAAATTTTCTAATTTAACAAATCTCATCATTTCTTGTAATTTTTTTTTATTTTTTATCTTCATTTATTAGTATTTGCTATTTTGTATTTATTTTAATTTTTTACAATTAATTCTAAGTATGTAATTGATTTATTTTGATTTGATTACTTTCAATTTTAATTCTTAATTTTTTTAAAAATTTATTTTCAATTTACTGAATGTTTTTCTATTATGTATCATCAGCAATTAATTTTCAGTATTTGATAATTTTGTATTTATTTCATTTACCTACAATTACTTGTAATTAATAATAAATAATAGTAATTAATTTTTGTTTTGTTTTTTGGTTCATGAAAAATTGGTGTCGATTATTATTTTTAACTTCATGATACTTTAGTGTTTTTTCCGTCGTTTATTGCATTTTTTGCTATTTTACAGCATAAATATTAATTTTATTTTATTTTTTTTTAATTTTGTGTTTCAGCTGAGGAGAGTTGGGCCGAAATTAGTTCCGTTTTTGAAAAGCGTCTCAGTGTATTTTGTGTTGCTGGCTGAGCAGCCTTCTTTACTAACAGCCTGTATCAAATGTCTGCCAATAATTAGTCTAATTGTTTTCGTCCTACTGCACGGGATTAGTCTCTCCAAAGAGTGAGTTATATATTTCAATTATGATTTTTCTAATTGCGATCCACAATTTGAATGGAAAATTTCAAGACAATTTTTTTTATTTCCATTTTTATTTATTTCCATTTTTTTATTTTGTATGTATTTATTAGTATTATTATTTGAATTATATTTATATTATATTGCAAGTAATTTATATTATAGTAGTAGTATTATGTTATACTTAAGCTGTTATGTATAAGTAAAAATTGACAATTTACTTAAAAATATTTTACTTCAACTAGGGAAATGTTTAGATGATTTAACCAAACATTTTGTTGTTATACGCACAAGAAAATTTTAAGAATTTAACAATTTTAACAATTTTAACAATTTTATTGTCTAGATTAATAAAATTTTTTGAAATCTACAGTAGTTTAATCTACATGTGTTGAAAATTTACAATCGTTTAGTGTGCAATTGTTTAGTTTAAAATTGTTTAATCTACATTTGTTTGAAAATTCAATTGTTTGAAATCAACATTTGTTCGAAAATTCAATTGTTTGAAATCCACATTTGTTTGAATGAAAGTTCAATTGCTTGAAATCTACAATTGTTCAATTTCCAATTGTTTATTATTGTACATTTGTTTGAAAGTTACAATTTTTGAAATCTACAAACGTTTAATCTATATTTGTTTGAAATTTACGATTGTTTTATCTATATTTGTCTGAAATGAACAATATTTTTTGCAATATAAAATTGTTTAGCCAACAATTGTTTATTATTCTAAATTTGTTTCAAAGTTACCATTTTTTGAAATCTACAATTGTCTATTAATCTAAATCTGTTTGAAAGTTAGAACTTTTTGAAATTTACAACTGTTTCAAATCTATAATTGTTTAGTGTATAATTTTTTAATTTACATACATTTTCTTTACATGCATTTACACTAGTTTAATCTACATTTGTTTACCATTTACAATTGTTTTAATCTGCAATAGTTTGAAATGTACAATTGTTTGAAATTTGCAACCATTTGAAACATAGAATTGTTTAGCTTACAATTTTTTAATCTACATTTGTTTGAAAGTTCAATTGTTTGAAATCTACAATTGTTTAATCTTCAATTGTTTATTAGTCTACATTTTTTAAAAGTTAACATTTTTTAAATCTACAATCATTTAATCTATATTTGTTTGAAATTTACGAGTGTTTAATCTATATTTGTCTGAAATTTACAATTGTTTGTAATCTAAAATTGTTTTGTCTGCAATTGTTTATTAATCTAAATTTGTTTGACAGTTACAATCTTTTGAAATCTACAACTGCTTATTAATTTACATTTGTTTGAAAGTTAAAATTGGGTGAAATTTACAATTGCTTGAAATATATAATTGTCTAGTAATCTACATCTGTTTGAACGTTAGAAATGTTTAAAATTTACAACTGTTTCAAATCTAGAATTGTTTAATCTACATTTTCCTGAAATTTACAATTGTTTAATCTAGATTTGTTTTCCATTTACAAGTATTTAATCTACATTTGCTTGCAATTTACAAATGTTTAATCTACGTTTGTGTGAAATTTACAATTGTTTGATATTAGGACCATTTGAAACCTAGAATTGTTTGGCCTTCAATTTTTTTATCTAAATTGTTTGAGAGTTTGATTGTTTGAAACCTAAAATTATCTAATACAATTTAAATCTTTGAAAGTAAAAACTATTTGAAATTTACAACTGTTTGAAATTTAGAATTGTGTAATCTACATTTGTTTGAAACTTACAGTTATTTGAAATCTACAATCGCTTAGTCTATATTTGTTTAAAATTTACAATTGTTTGAAATTTAAAATGGTTTAGTTGACAATTGTTTAATTTACATTTGTTTGAAATTTACAATGGTTTGAAGCGTAAAATTGTTTAGTCTGCAATTGTTTTATCTACATTTGTTTAAAAGCTCCAATTTTTAGTCTACAATTGTTTATTAATCTAACTTTAAAAGTTACAATTGTTTGAAATCTACAATTGCTTAGTCTACTTTTGTTTAAAATTTAATTGTTTGAAATTTAAAATTGTTTAATCTACAGTTGTTTACTAATCTACATTTGTTTTGAGAGCTACAATTGTTTGAAATTTAAAACTGTTTGAAATCTAGAATTCTTTAGTCTACAATTGTTTAATGTATATTAGTTTGAAATCTTCAATTATTGAATCTAAATTTGTTTGAAAGTTGCAATTGTTTAGTTTGCAATTATTTAATCTACCTTTTTTTGAAAATTGTTATTGTTTAGTCTACAATTCTGCCGTCCAAAGTAAAAAGATACGTAAGTGACTGTGGATTAGGGTTATTCTCTTAAACCTAGCAATGGAAAAGTCGACCTAAGCGACAATGTCACTTATGTATCTTTTTACTTTGGACGGCAGAATTGTTAATTAATGTACATCTGTTCAATAGTTAGAATTGTTTGACATTTACAGGTGTTTGAAATTTAAAATGGTTTTGTCTACAATTGTTTAATTTTAACTAAATTTGTTTTGAGAGTTGCAATTGTTTGAAATCTACAATTGCTTACTAATCTGCATTTGTTTGAAAGCTACAAATGTTTGAAATTTACAACTGTTTGAAATCTAGAACTGTTTAGTCTACAATTGTTTAATTTACATTTTTTGAAAGTTGCAACTATTTGAAATCTAAAATTATTTAATCTACATTTGTTTGGAATTTGTGATTGTTTAGTCTAACTGAAATTGTTGGAAATTTAAAAATATTTAGTCTATTATTGTTTGAAATTTAAAATTGTTTAGTTTGCAATTATTATTTGAAATGTACAATTTTTTAGTCTACAATTGTTTAATTTACATTTGTTTAAAATCTAAAATTGTTTACTCTACAATTGTTTAATCTACATTTGTTTTAAATCTGAAATTGATTAGTCTACAATTGTTTAATCTACATTTGTTTGAAAGTTGCAATTGTTTAGTCTAAAATTGTTTTAAACTACATTTGTTTGAAAGTTGCAATTATTTGAAATCTACAACTGTTTAACCGACAATTGCTTAATTTACATTTATTTGAAAAATTTACAATTGTTTATGAAATCTAAAATTCTTTAGTTTACAATTGTTTAATCTACAATTATTCAATCTAAAATTTTTTTAAATCTCAATTTCTTGATATCTACAATTGTTTGAAAAATAAATAGTTTCCTCGTAAATAAAAAATCTCTATTAACTTCATGAATATGAATGTGAAAGCTACTGACCGAAAGAAATATTCGCATTTCACAGATACACATTCTCAAGGAGAATCCTAACGGGTCTTGTGTTCAGTTGCATCGGCGATGCTTTACTCGTGTGGCCAAATTGCTTCACAGCGGGAATGGCGATGTTCTCCGTTGCTCAAATTATGTACATAATCGCTTTCGGATTCTCGCCACTGAATCCACCAGTGGGGGCCGTTTTGTACGCAGGAAGTGCACTAGGTATATATAAACAATTTTTAAAAATTATTTTATAATTAAAGAAAATTAATGATTTTAGTTTCAAATTTCTTTTTGTATTTTTTAACTTCTGACTTTCAGATTTTCATACAAAGTCTGCTTTTTTTTTTAGTCATTTATATCCTAATGCCCGGACTGAATGGCATTTTATCAATAGGAGTTCCACTTTATATAATACTTTTGACCACAATGGCGTGGCGAGCCATTGCCAGAGTCCAGTTTTTTGGAGTAAGTCCTTTGGAATTAAATTTCTAGAGTTTATTTAATATTTACTATTTTCTTTACTGTTTAATTATTTTTATTTGTTAAATTTATTAAATTCATTTATTATTATTGATAATTGATTACTATTTATTATTATCATTATTTATTAAATTAATTAAACTTAATTCAATTTAATTTATTAAATTAAACGGCTTTCGAATTCAGTCGCATCGTTTTTTTTATTTCATCAACTTTTAAATGTCCAGTTTGCGCAGAAGATTCTTAATACACTGAAAGCCCGACTTAAGGCCGACCGGAATAGACCTTCGAGGAAGTAGTTTATACATACTAACACATTCAA
>JBAGKK010045545.1:0-10313 GCA_037177015.1 Euceroptres primus
AGTTTACCTTTCCTTCTTTTTTTTCCCACCGCCAACTTCACTAACCGGAACTTACGTTATGAAGAATAAAATTTATGTTACATGCGCATTATGGCACAGGGTGATTCGGGAAAATAGAACTTAGGTTAAATGCAAATTAGAACGAATGAAATTTATGACAAATAGTAATTCAGAAAAATAAAAATGATGAAAAACGGCAATTCGGAAGAATAGAAATTATGGAAAACAGTAATTCGGAAGAATAAAAATTATGGCAGATCGTTATTCGGAAAAATAAAAATTGTGGCAAATAATAATTCGGAAAAATAAAACTTAGATACATTTACAATTAGAAGAAATAAAAATGATCGTAAATTCTTTTTCGGTCAAACGAATTTATGTAAAATAGTGGTTAGGGAAAATAGAATTTTGGGAATATTTAAGCGCCCCTTTTGATGTATATATAGTTTTTGAGTCGCTCTTTCATAATAAAAAAACATATATATTTTTTTATCTGCCAAATTAGAAGTGTCATTAAAGCGCGAAGTGCACGTAAAGCGCTTATTTCCACGCGCACTGGTCTCTTCAATTGCTCGTCCTGTAAATTTTGCTTCAGCCGTGTAAGGCCCCTTTCTTCGCGGAACCTCACATACTTTCATGCAGTAAGTTTTTTTTTCCAAGCAGTGATAGGGGATATAATGTGTAATTTTAATGACTCTGCTACACAAGGTTTCCCTGGAGAACTCTGGTTCCTTCTAGGAGGAAAATAAAGATTTTAAAAATAAACAAAAAAGTCCCATAAATTTTTTGGATCCGATGCGTATTTCGGATATTACAGAGGACAAGTTATATGTACGTGTGCACACACTCGCACATGTGGGCACACGTACGTACAACTTGTAACCTCTGTAATACCCAAAATACGCATCGGACCAAAAAATTTTATGGCACTTTTTTATTTATTTTTTAATTTTCTATCTGCCCCTAAAAGGAACCAGAGTTCTCCAGGGATATTCTGCATAAGCATATGTGTCAGAAAAGGGGCTTTAGCACTTCAGTCCGCCGAACTGTGGAAAAAAGTACATTTTTTGGTTGAAAAAGTAATAAAATGCCGGAGGGAACTGTCGAAGCTGATTTTGGAAATAGGTCTTTATTTTTTATAAATAAAGAAATATATATAAAAAATGACAATTTTTCAAATTGGCCTTCTAGCTTCTTGTCAATGGTGCGAAAATTTTTACGATTGTCTGAATTTATGAGAGCAATATTACTTGAAAATAATTGCACATTCAACAAAAAAATTTGTTGAGAAACAAATTATCTGTTAACAGTTGATTTTTTAAATTTCATGTTCTTTTTTTGTATTTTCAATGACATTTCGCTAGCATACAACGACGCTTGTTACACATGGGATGCTTATAAAGTCGATATTAATTAGGTAATTAATGCTAATTAGCGAAAATTCTGTTTTTGTCATTTTTTTCTTGTTGTTCAAAGTCAACAAAAATTATTTTAATTCCTAAATTCTATATATGTTATTCTGCTAACATCTTGAACATACATTCCCTATAACTTATATTAAGTATTTGATTGCGAGTGTCAACTTGTCCAATAATGAGTTAGGATATTGAGTGGAATTGGGTATGTTAATTAATAAAACTGATATGTGAGGCACACGTTAGAGAAGAGTGCAGTTTCATGAGCCAATCACCGGAAGCCCCCTCCCGGAACATACCACTCTAGTCAGGAACACTTACGAGAGCCAGATGGCGCCATCTATATTACGCGCACGCATAGACTGAACAAATATTAACTAAAAAGAGCTTGCCCATCCCATTTTTCTGAATATGTTTTGGGTGTCCCTCCTGAGTATTTTAAATCGTAAATGAAAAAAATCGTTGCGCCCCTTTTTAAATAATCTTAATTTTTCATTTATTTTGGTGAGTTATTAAATATATTTTCGTGGAAATCACTTAAAAGTGTGGGTTTATTAATTTCAACCCTTTACTTTGGCATCCGCAAAATGCCTCTAAAAATTCAACATCATGCGACATTCGGAACGCTTGAAAATTTTTAAAAATAGATGCACAAAATTATTTTTTGGAAAATGCCTTCTCTTTAGTGCATTTTAGTGGAAGTAGTCTTTACAAGAATTAAAGCGCATAATATTCCCTGTAAAACTGAAAAAAATGAAAATTCTATCTCGAATGGTTTTGGAGATATTGCCTCCAGAAGTGATTTTTTAGTGAAAAATTGTTCTAAAAAAAAGTTCTACGTTTAGTTTATGTGAAATATCTCATTGCCTGTTCGTCCTTAGTGAAAATTTGTCTAGCATGAGTCAAAGTAGACAGCAAAACCACAAAATATTAAATGTCATATCTTTAATAATTCGCAAAATATAGCCTTGATCAGTGAGTCCTTTTGTAAGAATTGTTACAATTTTGACTGAAAGATACATGACATCTGATATTTTGTGTTTTCGCTGGGAATTTAATATACTTTAAATTTTATAGAAACATATTTTCACCCGGGATGCAACAGACACAACTTATTTCCGAAAAACTTAAGGTCTAAAAAAATTCAATAAAAAAGGGAGAGTTTTAGGACACCATAACTTTAGACCTATCAGAGATAGAGCATTGTTTTTTGTTTAGATTTAAAGAAAATTGAGTCAACTTTGACTCAACTTAGAGGAGATTTTATTAAGGACGAATAAGCAATGAGATATTTCACATAAAATAAAATTAAAACTTTCTTTAGAACAATTTTGTACTAAAAAATTACTTCTGGCGGCAATATCTCCAAAACTATTGGAAACAGAACATTCAATTTTTTTCAGTTTTATAGGGAGTTTTATGCGCTTTAATCCTTGTAAAGATTACTCACACGTAAAATGCACTAAAGAAAAGGCATTTAAAAAAAACTGATTTTGTGCACCTATATTTAAAATTTTTCAAGCGTTCCGAATGTCGCATGATGTTGAACTTTTAGAGGCTCACACGTTGAAGTGATTTTCACGAAAATATACTTAATAACTCCCCAAAGTAAATGAAAAATTTAAAAAGGAACCTTACGATTTTTTTCATTTACGGCTTAAAATACTCTGGAGGTGGAGAAACAGGTGGAGTCTGACCCTGATTAGAAGACGAATTTTCCGACTCTGAATCAGCATAATAAGGGGCTGGAACTAAATGTCATCGGTTCCTTCCGTAGACGCCACCATTTGACGCTTTAACCTCATATGAACGAGGTTCTTCTAACTTAAGTCAGTAGTTTTAAGTACCGTATCTTCGCAAATGTATTATCCGGACTCCATCCCCCTCTTTGAGTACAGAGAGATCCCTTGCTCTGTGTCGCTTATTATAATCATACTCTGGTCGCGATTTTATTTCTAGATTTTTTAACACAATCGATTTTGACTTTTTTGTCATTTTACATAATTTTTTCGGGTAACATAGGTAATTTCGTTTGCAACTTTCTATTTATAAGTAATTTGGCAGGCGAAAATTCATTTTCTAACGGATTCGATCTATAACTTAAAAGACCCTCTCTCTAATTTTCCGATTTTTTAATCATAGTTTTGGGAGCCTCCACTGTCTTTTCCACATTGCCATTGGATTGGGTATAATACGAAAAGCTAGTTACGTGTCTAAAGTTTTTTTTTCGCAAACAGGCTGAATTTATATCTGAATAACAGGAAAGTAAGGTCTATTCACGCTTTCATTCAATTTAGTAAAGTCGCAACGTAGGCGTATTTTGGAGTCACCTTTTGACAAACAAACTATAGGAACGACGCACACGATGACCTCCTCGACTGGTAAAATGATGTCTAATTTACACAATCTGTCTAATTCGTTTTTTAACCTACCTAGCAGAGGTAACGGTACTTTCCGAGGGACAGTCTGAGCATAAGGCACAGCTTCTAGTTATAATTTTATAGAGACTGATTCAGGTAGTTCACCAATGTGTCTATCTAGTTTTGGGAACTTCTCGAAAATCCTAGCTTCCGTCTAAATAGTCCTTGTTATTTCCGGGTTTGAGGTTACTTTCGTTTGGTTATTTACATTTTCCCCTTTGGCCATGAGCAATTCTCCATTCGACCCTCACAGGATGCCTAATTTGAAAATAGCATCGCGGCGTAACAGTAATTTGTCCATGCCTTTGATAAAGTACGCTTGATTTTTGTATTCTTTACCCCTGGAATCTATGGTCAAAAGTATTGCCTAAGAACAATTTTCGCAATTATTTAAAAGTGGTTCTTTTAAAAACGATTCAGGCAAACAAATACTATCTGCTCCGCTGTATTCTGCGAGCCTTTCTGGAACGATTAGTCTTGAGTTGATTTTTCTTCATAACCGCTTTTTGAGTTCTGGCGGTGTTGGACAGCAAAAACATCTCGAACGCTGTTTTTGGTTTCTCGAAGAACTTTATTCTGTATTCGTTACTGTTCAGCCTGCTTAGTTGCTGTGATTGCTTCTTTCAACGTAAGAGTCGCTCTGAGTTGCAACTTCTCGCTGGTTTTCTCGTCTCGCAGACCTGTAACGATCCTGTCACGTATGAATTCGTCTTTCATGTTGCTGAATACGCATTGTTTGGCGAATGTGTGTAGGTCAGTGATGAAAGAATAGACACTTTCCCCCTGATGCACTTTAATGTTTTTGTAACACTCGAAAATAATATTCCGACGAGGGAAAAAATATCCATCAAATGCTGTTATCATTCCATCCAACGTACCTGGAATCTCGTCGAACTGCACTAGAATTTCTTCGCTTTTTCTCCTAAGAGGTGCACCAAAATGCCAATTTTTTCAGCCTCTGACTTAATCGACGCCCCTAACACCGAGAGATATGTCTGGAGACGTTTTCTCCACAAGGTCCATGATGCTGGTTTGTTAAAGTCGAACGTACTCAGCGGAGAAACGTTCGTCTGTGGAGAATAATTAAACACTATTTGATTTTGTCTAGGTAGTGCATCACCATCCGCCTCTCCCCCTTGTTCCTCACTCATTTTTTAACACAAGTCGTTACAAGAATTATTCCGAGACACCAACGAACTAAGGGTTCGTTTTATTACGATGCAACACCGTCATAAAAAGTTGAGTTTTTTCACACCACACCTGATTTCAAACGTGAATTTTTCGTCTCGAACCGCTGCCACCATGTCAAGTTATCCAATAATGAGTTAGGATATCGAGTGGGATTGAGAATGTTAATTAATAAAACAGATATGTGAGATACACGTTAGAAAGAAGTGCAGTCTCACGAGCCAATGACTGGAAGCTCCCCCGGAACATACCACTCTAGTCAGGAACACTTATGAGAGCCAGATGGTACCATCTGTATTACGCGGTATATTTAAAAAGTTGATTTTTTGCGATTTGTTCAAGTTTCAAAGACACCTGGGCAGGGTAAAAAAATCTTTAATGGCATTATCACTGTGTGTGGCCTAATCAAGATGCCGGAAGAGCCGGCGCAAGTTCGGCGCATTCGACCTTCGATTCTTGCGGCAAACTTCGCGCGAGACAAAAAATGCCTCCCTCCCGTGGTGCGTACGATATTTTCTTCAACACGCACGAAATACGCGGATTTTCGAGTGTTCGTGAAGCGAGCCGGGCATTGCTGTTTTTCAACAGGAGAAAAAAATTGGGGGAAAAATTCTCGAAACGTGGAAAAAAACTGGTGACTGGGAAAAGATTCCGAAAGTATTGTCCTGTAGCAGAGAATCTTCGCTATCATAATCATATCTACACCGTGATAACTGACCGATTCTCCGCTATAGGGCAGCACTTTCGGATTTTTTTCACCTGCTACGAG
This sequence comes from Euceroptres primus, assembly GCA_037177015.1. NCBI lineage: Eukaryota > Metazoa > Arthropoda > Insecta > Hymenoptera > Figitidae > Euceroptres > Euceroptres primus. Next base: position 5,793 of record JBAGKK010045545.1, read on the forward strand.
AGTTTGTTTCACTGATCTGAAACAGCAGAATCCAGTCCGCTTCACACGCTCTAAAACCAGCGAATTTCATGCTATTTTTTCTGATAATTTAGATCTCAGAAAAAATGTTTGTGGCTTTGAAATCACAATAAATGTGTCATTTTTTGTGATTTTTGGCTATATCGTGGATGCAGGCGCACAAGGAATTTTTTTAAATAAAACTTTCAGGGAGTCATTTTGACTTCCAACAGACGATTTTCCACCCTATTGGAACTCAAAAAACGAAAAAATTTGTTACACTCTAATCGGCAGCATTATAAAAAACATAATTTTCAGTTTTTTTCTAACGAATTATTTAAATTTTGGCCTGAGGATAATAAAAGTCCGAAACTTTTTTATTGGAATTATTCTACTTCACTTCTTCTGAGACAACAAACGAATAAGTTTTTTATATTTTTCAATTTTTTGTAATTGTTGACTTTGGTTCTTGGAGTCAAAACATACATTTTCTAGAGAATGAATAAAATTTCGGGGGAACTTCGGTGAAAAACATCAAAGTATTTTATTCATTAAGCAAAAAACTTAGAGAAATGGTATTACAATAAAGTTTTTTTTGAAATTGTAAATAGAATAAACACAACTCGTTTTGAGGATACTACAAATAAATTTCAAAAAACTATTTTGAATTATGTAATTAGTGACTATCACACGAAAATAAATATAACATGATTTCAACTGGGAAGATGTTAGGATTCTGCACCACGAAAGACATCAGAGAAAGAGGGAATTCATTGAAATGCTTTTCATAAAGAGGGAGGGAAATAATGCTATGAAATTGAAGAAAGATTTACCTAATATAACAAGGCTTTTCATAGTTTTATAAAATTGTTGTGAAAAGAAACTTCTGTAATCACGATAGTTAGGGGTGTGCAAAAGTTTAAAAAAAACCGAAAACACTCTTATGTTTACCCTGACGAGGGAGTCTAAATGGACCTCGAAACATGTCGGTACCCATTTTACTATGAGAAAGACGGAGAGGCAATAAGGAAGGGAGTGAGAGGTTGGATTGGTTGACCCTATTTGATCTTTTTCTCCCTCTTTTTTCGTTGACGATCCTTTGTCTCTAAAGAGCCGAAAAGTTAAGGTTAGGCAATTTACAATTCATGTTTGCGCCTTTTTTTGCAAAGACTATAATTTTTCTTTGCATAAGGTGGTTCATTGAGAAATGTAAATTCCTAATCAAATAAATATTTAATACAGAGGAATTAAGCCCCAGACTTTGGTACTCTTCAGAAAATTAACCTCTGACAAGGAATTTTTAAAAATAAAACAAAGAATGGTTCTTAATCGTCCGAACAAATATCTTCTGAATTGAGACATCCTTGACCGTGACAATTAAGGCACATGATAGAACATCGTAAATCAGCTTTTGCACATCCACATCGCCTCCTTCAACCCATTGTGCTAGAGCTCACAATCAAATTCATAAGGCTTGCTGGAACTCAGTCTCGGTTGTGTAAACAAGTAATAAGCAGCTTCTGTTTTTTTTCTAACCCCACATTTCTGTTGGGAGTACTGTTCCTCGCCACAGTTACATTTGATAGAAAACCCGATAAGGATGCTGTCGAGCAGCTGCAGAAGTAGGCAGAAGTCCAGACAGAAGGACAGCATGACTTGATTGGCCCACATTTTTGTTAAAAGACGCAAATCTGTAATTATGTAGATTAACTTCAGAGGATGGGGCCTTAATACAATACGAGAATGAATCAGAATTGTAGAAAGTCTTCACGATATTTTGAAGAGATGCGGAGGGTGCATCGTTCTTATAAAAATTAATTGCTTTTTGTTTTCCGTGTCCAAAAAACCGGACGTAGTGTCATATCTGCTAATTGCGTGAGCAAAATTTTTTAAGAAACCAGAGTTTTGTAAGCATGTTGAACTGTAAACTGTCTATGACTGTATGGTACAAGTTAAGCAATCTCTAACAGAAATAATGTATTTTATACCAGAATTTCAAAAACTGATTTTTAAATTATTTATTCATTTAATTTCCGAATGTTAAATTAGTTTCATGAAAATATTTAAATTATAATTCTTGAAAAGAAATTTTCTGTTCGTCAAATTTTCTTGTATGCTGGCTGATGATGTTCCATCATGGACCTTAAATATCAAGGTCAAGGACGTCTCAATGCAGAAGAAGGTAATATTGGCGATCCCGAAATTTTTAGTGACGAGAATGATAATGAAGATTAGACACGTTATTTGGAGCAAAAGATTTATTCCCACACCCGAAAATTTTTAAATATAAATGGCAGAATATCTAAATAATAACAAAAAACATTAACTAAACAAAATAAGATAATTTACACTTTAAGTATCATTTTTAATAACAAATAAGTGGATTTATGTCTATACGGGAGACCATTCTATATTAAATCCAGAAACTAATTTAAATTAACCTTCAGATAAATCAAATGTAACTAATAATTAATAATTCTGTAATTAATCTCATAAAAAATATTAGGGTAAGTATTTCATGGATTTCCTTTCTTTTTTGTTATTGCATAGTATTGGGGTTACTAAATATTGATGTCAAAGGGTTTTGCAAAATTGGCACTATTTTGCAGATATTGTTAATTGAAAATTGGACCATACAGGGTATTTCGCAAGTTATTCCGTTAATTGTAGGGGTGGATAGAGGAAAAAAAAAACAAGTCGAAAAGTCGTGTTGCAAACTTTTGTCAGGCGCATAGTTTTTGAGCTAGAGAGGTTAGAAGTTATATGGAAAGTCTTATTTTGAGACACAGATAAAAGACCTCCTCTCTGTCTTACTTTCCATGTAACTTCAAACCTCTCTAGTTCAAAAATTATGCGTCTGACAAAATTTTGCAACAGGACTTTTCGACTTATTTTTTCGTCCTCTATCCACCCCTATATTTATCTTGGATAATATTAATCGTACGAAAAAAATACTTCTATACAAATGAACGCAAAAAAGGTCGAAATTTAAGATAATTTGAAAAAAATTGATCGAAAAATCAGTTTTTCTATTTTTTATTTAATAAACAATTTTTTGTTGTTTTTCGACTTGAGGGGAATCGTGAAATTGTAAATTAAATAATTAAATATAATATTTAAAGTGCCATAAAGTTGTACACGAAGTAGCAAAAATATGTTTTTTGATATTAAAAAAAACATCCTGATTCAAACTGGGAATTTAAAGTTCATAATCGTCTACAGCCCTTAATTTTGAAATAATTTAAAAGTTTTTTCTTTCAAAATGCTCAGCATGAAATTCTTAAGAAATGTAACCAATCCATTTTTAAATTTGTTTATATGTTCAACAATATATAAACAAATACAGCGGATAAAGTGGCCAATTCAGCAATATGATTTTTTATCACTGCAAAAATTACTTAATTAAACTCCTTGATGATCAAAATTAATAAGAATAATAATAAGAATTAAAGAACATACCTAAATATGTTATTCAATATTTTATTTAATTCTTATAAATAATTGATTTAAACGAATTCTCCAATCTATCTGTTTTTTGTCGAAACCCATTATTTCGACCTAAAATCATTGTAGTTTATTACTAGAATGTTATTTAATCTCAAAAAATTGATATAAAATGATAATTTCTAAACAATCTATACAATTTTAAACAATTTTTAAAACTATTAGGGCCCATTGGCAGACCAATAGACTGATATGTCTATCTATTTAAGAAAAAATTAAGGAATATACCTAACAAAAACATTTTGATCAAATGCTCTCGTCCCAAGATTAACTTTTCTGCTATGAAAAGTTAATCTTGGGGTGAGAGCATTTGATCAAAATGTTTTTTTAGGTATGCTCTTTAAATTTTTCTTTCTGAACTCTGATCAACGAATAGTTTAAGTAATTTTTGCAGAGATAAAAAATCATATTGCTGAAATGGTCAATTTTTTCGCTATACTTGTTTATATATTGTTGAACATAAAAACAAATTTAAAAAATGGATTCCTCACATTTCTTAAGAATTTCATTCCGACCATTTTGAAAAGAAATCCATTTAAAATTAAGGGCTGTAAATGACTATGAACTTTAAATTCCCAGTTTGAACCACTATGCACCGTGACACTGAGAAGCGACCGAAAAACTTTGAAAATTTTTTTTTCCAAAATATCCAAAAACGCATTTTTGCTACTTCGTGGACAAATTTAAGACACTTTAACTATGATAGTTATTTATTTAGTTTACAATTTCACGATTCCCCTTGAGTCGAAAAATAACAATGAAAAATTGTTTCTTAAATAAAAAAATGTGCGTGGAAATCACGCGCATCAGAAGTGAAAACTTCAGCAACGACGGAACAATGCAAACTTTACGCAACTACACTCGTCGCTGAATCGAAGCCCCCTGAATCGAGAAACACCTTCATGGTCGTTCACGCTTCACTCATTCTGTCCCCCGCCCCTGAGCTCGGGCAGTCAGGGCCGCCAGACGTTGTTTACATCACGACTCTCTGCGCATTTACTTTTGTACGTTCAGAGACTA
>JBAGKK010045556.1:0-10313 GCA_037177015.1 Euceroptres primus
TTGTTTGAATCAAACAAACATTTGTTTGACCCCATATCAACGTTATAATTTGTTTGATTCAAACAAATTTTGTTTAAGTCAAACAAATATTTTTCTGAGTGAAGAAATTAAAAAACTTTAAAAACTAGTTTGAAAACTTTTAAAAGTAATTTGGATTAATATTGATCACCGTTGCTAACGAGGTTGACAATAATATTATTTTTATTTGTATTAAATGTTTAGTTCAACTAATAGTATAGATAAATTAAAATTAAAATCAATTGACGAATTTAAACTTAGGTGAAATAAAATGGACTGAACCATATTCTCTTTTCTTGTGTCAATTATTATTTCTTTGAAATCTCTTCTAATTATCATGTACATTTCTTGAAAGAAATATCTGACCAAAAAGTTCATACATCATTGATTTCTTCGATTTATATTTTATATTTTTTTGGGTCTCATTATTATTCTGGAGTAATTCCTGTTCTGTACAAGTCTTCTCTTTTTTCTAAAAGATTTTTTTGTTAGATTGCCTACTTTAGGAGAGTTGTCTGATTAAAAAGTGTCTCTAATACTGTTTGCCTCAACAAAATTGGTTTATACTACTGATTTTAAATTAATTTTATATTTATTTATATTTGTTATATTTTATACATTTTTTTCGGCCTCAAAGTTATTTCGCAATCATTTTTGTTCTTTAGAAACTTGCTTTAGGGAAAATGTCTGAAAAAAAAACCCATTTACACTACCGAATATCTGACTAAAAGTTGTCTGAACTACTTCTCATTTCTTGTGTCAATTATTACTTTGAAATCCCTTCTAATTGTCATGAATGTTCTTAAAAGGAACAGTTTGACCGAAAAGTACCTCTAATACTAACTGTCTGGCTAAAATTGGTTTATACTACTGATTTTAAATAATTTTATATTCATTTATGTTTATTATATTTTATACATTTTTTTTCTGCCTCAAAGTTATTTTGCAATCATTTTTAAGAGATTTGTCTCACAAAAAGCTACTTATATTACTTAATATCTGACCAAATATTGGGTAAACTACTTATTTTTAAATTTCCTCTTTTCCTCGGCCAATTATTTCTTTGAACCCCTTTCTAATTGTCACGAACATTCTTACACTCAGAAAAATATTTGTTTGAATCAAACAAATTATAACGTTGATATGGGGTCAAACAAATGTTTGTTTGATTTAAACAAATTCTTTATTTGTCCTTATTAATTTGATTTGAATAAATTTTTATTTAGATCGAATAAATCTTTTGTTTAAATTAAATAAAGTCCTTGTTTGCTTTAAACATTTTTTGTTTTAAATGAAGTAAAAGTTTTGTTTTTTGAACTTTATTCAATTTTATAATTAATTTTTGCAAATTTTAAATTTTGTGGTTAAAAAGTGTCAATTTAAGACACCACTTCTTTAGACTACCTGTCGGGATGCGCGGGATGCTTAACGACAATACTATAAGATGTTTCAGACGCCTTTATATTCAGTATGATTGTAGTCTTTATTGTGAGAAAGATCCTTCTGCGTTATTAGCGTTTTTCTAAGGAATTATCGTATGCGAATTATAATTTTTGTTTAAATTAAACAAATATTTATATAAACTCAAATGGATTTAATTTAAGCAAATCCTTTATTTAAGTCAAATAAATTGTACCAAACAACTTATTTGTTTCGATTAATAAGGCAGATATTTTTCATTTATTAAAATGAAATAAATGTTTTGTTAATTGAAACAAAAAATTTGTTTCTTTCAATAATAGGATATCAAACAAATTTTTTTATTTAATTCAAAAAAATTTTTCTGAGTGTAAAAGGAATTGTCTAATCAAAAAGGACCTTTAATACTAACTGTCTTAACAAAATTGATTTATATTCCTGATTTTCAATTAATTTAATATCTATTTATATTCATCATATTTTATACATTTTTTGGTCCCTAAATTATTTCGGAATCATTTTTGTTCTTTAGGAGTGTTGTCTGGCCAAAAAGTGCCTCTAATAAATACTACTTTTCTGACCAAAATTGGTTTGTACTACTGGTTTTAAATTAATTTTGTATTTACTTATATTTTATACATTTTTCCGGCTCAAAGTTATTTTGGAATCATTTTTGTTCTGTAGAAGCTCCCTTAAATAGAATTTTCTGACAAAAAATTCTTTATACTACTGAATACCTGATCAAGAATTGGCTAAACTACTTATTTTATACTTTCCCTTTTCCTGTATTAATTAGTACTAATTTTTACTTGTTAAATATATTATAAGAATGATGCTGATAAACAAAAATTAATAAAAGTAAAGTTAGGAAAGATATATTTTTTATTTATAACATTATTGAATAATGTTTAAAATAGATACCGTTAAGAAATTAAAGAGGAATTTTTGAATTTTTAAATTAATTTTGACTAATCGTACATAATTTTGTTAAAAACTAGGTTGAGCAGAACAAGTGGATCGAAAATAAAGATTCCACCGATCAATCACGTCAAAATTGACATTTTACTTTTATTCCAATGAACACGAAACTTGATAAGAAATTAATTAGTTTCATATCGAGTTTCGTATCGATAGTAGTAAAACCAAAGTGAAACTCAATTTTGACATGATTAGTCAGTTAAACCTTTATTTCCAAACCGCTGGTTATGCTCAGACTAGATTTTAATCAAATTAAGGTAAATGGTCCAGTAAATCGCCACCTTAAGGCCCATAATCGCCATCAACTTCAGCTTCTTTTTTTCTGGAAATGAATAGCATTACAGTTGATTTGATAACATTTCCTTAGAGAAATTATTCTCTGCTGTGGCACTTAAAAGTACCTAAAAATATTTTTGTGTGCTAGTTACTCAAAATATTCAGAAATATTGGCGATTACTGAGTGTCTTACCTAACTTTTAATTTGTCAAATAAAAAATTTTAAAAATGCCCTTTAATTTTGTAACCATTTCTGTTTTAGACCAGGGGAATGGGTCACGTTGACATTTTCAGATATTTTACAGATTTTACGTGTATACTTTAGGAACCATGGGTAAAAGTTAATCGTAGGATTTTATAGTGATTCGTGTACTAAAAAATCCTTATTTTTAAAAAAAGATATTCTTTAGAATAAGAGTTTAATTTTTTCGGACACATTATCGTCGTTTTTTAAAAATTTTTATCCAACTAAATTAATTATCAAACAAAACTTGTGATATTGCATTAGATGCTAACTTCCAATAGCTTCTCTTTAACTTTGATAAATTGATAAGATTAGATTGACTCTTTGAGAAACTTACGACTCTGAGTTGATTCAATCTCGATGGTTAATAGACGGTTGGTGGGTGAAACCAAAATCCATGTACACCTTTGTTGATAGTACTGATTAAGTTTGAACCCAACGTTGATAGTATCGCCAACGTGAACTTCTCCCTCAGGTTTCGCGGTTTCGTGATCCTTGCAAAAGACATCTTCAGCGAACTTGTAAGCTGCTTTGAATGTAAGTCCAATTGCCGAAAATCGTGACCATTCTATGTAAACTGGTGTTGAACTGCGGATGCCAACTGGTAACCAACCCTGCGAAAAATACAAACAAATATGGTTTATTCCAAATGATTCCAATTTCTTATTATTAGTCTTATTCTTACTCTTATTCTTATTCTTATTTCAATTGTTGATCAGTTTACTTACTTGGTAATTTCCACACAAGCAATGTACAACATTTCCAGTGTCAGAGACAAGCAATAAATGATCAATTTCATCCATCGTCTTATTTATGTTTGGTTTAATTGTACATCGACACCCACTGTCTCCACATTCGGTCGAACATGGATGATCACGAATTTCCTTTTCAGAACTCTCCACCTTTTAACCAATCATTATATATAACTCTGACGCAAAATTAATTAATTAAACATCATATTCATGTTTAGTGAATAAACACATTATTTCGCGAATATTTTTGAGGGAAATAATGTTGGAAAATCGAGTTGAATTTTTCATCTCACCGTTATTATCACCGATTGATTGGCAGCTGGGATGAAAAGCTGACGACATTTTACAGGCCCGTCTTTTACGAATAACCTATGTGGTTCCGGGTGAACGACGGAGCCCTGAGCTGGAGATGTGAGGCCATAATATTCAACATCACAAACACTCTCTGGTTGTCGAGTACCACCTTCACGTTCTGGAAAAATTGGGTTATATTTGCGTTAATTAACTTGAAAATATGCCTATAATCTACGTATTTATTCTGTTTATTAGGTTGTATAATTTAATGGTAAAATCTACTTATTTTCACTTTATTTAGGGCTATTTGAAAAGGGGAAAAAATAAATTTCGAAAATAAAAATTAACATTAACTTTTATGTTTGCAAAAATGTAAAAAAAGTGTCTAATTTAATGTTTAAGACAGGGCCAAAATGCTGATGTGTTTATTTCTTGAGAAATTATAAGTTATCTAGGATAATATATGTGACGTGGAACGAAGAAACCAGCCTTATGACCGAAAATGAGTACGAGAAAAAGCCGATCAAAGTGAAAGAAAGACGAAGGAAGATAAAGGGGCCCTCGTAAAACTTTGAACTCCAGAAAATTCAGTTTTGATCGTGGAGCAATTGGGATTTTTTATTCGATAGGGAAAATCTTCATTATTCAGAATCAATAAAAACCTTAAAATTGATTTTTCGTTCGTAAGGCTGGTTTCTTCGTTCCACGACACATATACGTTTATATTCATGTTCTTCAGTTTCGACCTTTTGTCAATTTTATATGTATTCTTTCGTATGAAAGGTCCAATTAGTAAAAAGATCTCTTAGTATTAATAAAGTTCGAAACGTTGCCTATAAATACTAAAATATTTTTTTATTAATTGGACTTTTCACACGAAGAAAATATTATAATATAATATATACGTTATTGTAAATTAAAAAAATAAAATTGGTCAGGAAAATGAAAAATTTGGTCGAAAAAACCGAGAAAAACTCAGAAATTTCAAATGACTTGACACCCTGATATTATATTTTTATAAATTTTATTAGAATAAGTAGAATGATTAATTTCTATATTTTATAAAATTAATTTTTTTCTGAGTACTCGTTTTATTTTAAATTTCACAACTTTTTTGTTCCAAGTTCCGTCTTTGACAGAATCGAGAGAAGAATCTGGATAATTCTCTTCCTACACTCATGAAATTCTATGAAGGTTTATCTTTAAAATGAGCCCAAGCACATTAAAAAGTGTTAATTATTTCGTAAGTTATTGAGAGTCTTAGAAAAATCGAAAAATGTACTATTTTTTAAATATTTTCTTACAGAATTGACAAAATCACTTCATCTTTGGATTATTTAACGCAGAATTTCGACAGATTTCGGAATATTTTGAGGAAAAAAATGTTATCTCGTAGATTATGAAAAATTAGGAGAACTTATGCATCTCACAAAAACAAGTGGTCTCATATTCGTGACCGGTACTGTAATATATTATTTACTGTTCTAATTTTGAAAAAAGATTTGGAAAAACAAGAGGAAAAATACTCTCTGCCCTACACTAATGATCAAAATTTTGCGGCCACCAGTTTTTCGATGATTACTTAAGTACTCTTAATTTAAATAATATGAGAGATAAATTATTTTCTCTTAAATGGGCTGAAACCTACCAAAACTCGATGCAAAATGAACTCGGGACAAAGTTATGTTGTGAATTCTGTAACAGGATATTGCAAAAATATTGCAACTTTCAATATTTTCTTAAGGATATTTTCCTCGTAAAGTAAAACTCAAAATTGACCAATCTTTACCTTGAATTATAAAATCAACAAAAAAAGACTTTTTTTAATTCTAACGAATTTTAAAAGAGAAACTGAAGCGTTTTACACCAAAAAATAGTTTGAGTAATAATTATTTATTTAAAAATAGTTATTTGGATATTTGTGCTTTTACCTTTGTCTTACACAAATTTGTAATTTTCTTTCAATTTCAATTCTCAGCAGCTCATTTTATTCTTTGAAAGATTATTTATGATGATATTTGGTACGATTTTATTAAAATTTGTATTTTTAGGTATTTAAATATTTGTGAAATCATTAACTGTATAATTTCTAAATAAAATAATTTTAATAAAAGCGTTCTAAATGGAACTATAAAAGATCTTTTAGGAACAAAATGAACTGTTGAGAATTGAAATTGAATGAAAATAATGATTTTTGTTTAAGGCGAAGGAAAAAACACATATATCCAAATAACTATTTTTAAGTAAACAATTATGGCACAAAATATTTTTATTCTAATGAACTCTTGGATTTCTTTTTCAAAACCCGTTAAAAATAATTTTGTGTTTATTCTCCATGATTTTATAAATCAACATAAAGATTCGATTTATTTTGAGATTGACTGTTCGGGGAAAAGCTCCTTAAATTATAAGTAATTTTTAAAATAATAAACATTTTTCAATGTTCTACGGCTCATTTTTAAGGTAAATTATAATGAAACACCGAGGGGTTAAACATTACTGAATTCAGGTGTACACTTTCTCCTGAATTCTTTTGAATTCATCGTGTACTATTTGAATTATTTAAATTCTTTTGAATTCATTTTGTACTATTTGAATTATTTGAATTATTTTGAATTCACCTTGAATTATTTCGAATTCACCTTCAATTCTTTGAATTCTTTTGAATTCAGCTTGTATTATTTGAATTATTTTGAATGCATCTTGTATTCTTTGAATTATTTTTTTAAATACACCTTGTATTCTTATTTTAAATGCTTTAGATTCTTTTGAATTCACCTTGAATTCTTTGAATTATTTTGAATTCAGCCTTTACTCTTTGTATTTTTTTGAATTCATTTTGTGTTCTTTGAATTCACCTTGTATGGTTTGGATTCTTTTGAATGCATCTTGTATTCTTTGAATTATTTTTTTGAATTCACTTTCTATTCTTATTTTAAATTCTTTGAATTCTTTTGAATTCACCTTGAATTCTTTGAATTATTTTGAATTCAACCTGTATTCTTTGAATTTTTTTGAATTCATTTTGTATTCTTTGAATTATTTTTTAAATTCACCTTGAATTCTTATTTTGAATTCTTTTGAAGTCATTTTGAAGTCTTTGAATTCACCTTGAATTCTTTTTACTTCTTTGAATTCTTTGAATGATTGAATTCAGGTGTACATGTATATACATCAAAATTGCGATATTATTTTGATTTAAAGTAGATCATTATTCTATCGTCACATGTTTTGTTTGTTGATTTCTCAATTTGCTGCAGATTAAAATTATACTCAGGGATTTTCTGTGGTAAGTCTGAATTTCTTTTCCTTGCAATTTGCAAACACTTTAGATTTTAGAGTTGGAACAAAATATTTGGAAAAATGAAAATATTTTTTCTGTTGAGAAATATATTTTATTAAAATATATGACATAAGATATTATGACGTTCCTGTAAAAGTTACTTGGTTTTTAATTCACTTAGTTTTCATCATTATTTTCCTACAGATGAGACGTCTTTGAATTTTTCCAGCATTTTTGTTCCGAGTTTAGCTTTTTTCAAAATGCAAGAAAAAAATTGTACACTTATGCTAATACATTCTCACGATTTTGAAAAAATTATTGCTTAAATTTTAAAATGGACCCAAGAACATTGAAAAATGTTTATTATTTGAAAATTTATTTAAGAATTAAGGAAACATTAAAATTTGCAATATTTTTGCAACATCATCTGAGAGAATTAAGGAAATGACTTTATCCTAGGCTCATTTTGTGCAAAATTTTGATAACTTTCAACCTATTTAAGAGAAAAAATGTTGATTCTAATATTATTAAAATTAGGAGCACAATTCTGACCGGTAGTGTAATAATATGAATCTGTTTATCTACATAACTGTAATTACAATTTTTCCCTTTTTATATACATATATTTTTTTTCATTTTTGCACTTTATTTACGATTTGGCCCGAATGATTCTGAGTCCCCTTTTGCTCCTTTGGTTCAATTCTATGTACGTGTTTATTGTATTGGAAAGAATAGAATTTTTCCTAACACTTTGTTTTCTCTTGCTGTACTGCCGAAAGCGCTGAACTAGCGGAAACAATAGGAAGAGAAGCTTTAGTGGCGCGTAGCAGGTATTGACATGTTAAAAGTGCTATATCCCAAGTATAAGGCCTTGCTTTCGTCTGCTTTATCTCACGCTTCGTCTAGATCTCAACAGACGAGTCCCTTTGTTTCCTTTCCTTTTACACTTTTTTCTAATTCTCATTGGCAGTTCGTTCCTCGCTCCAGTGTCTTTTTTCCGCTCTTATGATCAATTTTACGTAGAGAAACTGTTTTTTAGTTTACTTACAAAACGCACTGTTAATTAATCAATTTTATTTGCACTATTATTATTACTCAAAAAAGCTTATTTGTAAAAAATTAGCATTACGTAGTTATTATTAAGGACATTCAACTTCAAAATTAATCAAATCATTATGTTGGTTTATAAAATTAAGGAGAATAAATCCAAAATTATTAAAATAGAAATGTAAACAAAACGACCCGTTGAGAATTTAAATTGAATGAAAATTACGGCTTTTGCCTAACACAAAAGAAAAAGGCAAATATTTAAATAACTATTTTTGAATAAACAATTATAACGCAAACTATTTTTTACTATAAAACCCTTCAGTTTCTCTTCTAAAATTCGCTGGAATTAGCGACAGGCTCTTTTTTATTGAGTTTATAATTCAAGATAAAGGCTGATTTATTTTGAGTGTGACTGTGCAGGGAGAACATTCTTTATAGCAAATAAAGTTGAATTTTTTACTCTCTAAATCTGAATTAGGGAGCGTTCAATAATTACGTAAGGAAACAAAAGAATTAATGTTCTATTTTCATCTCTCCCATATTTTCGCAATTTCTATTTTTATCATCCTCACATTTACTCTTTTTTTTTCTTAGGTAATTAATGAAAGCTCCCTTAGTAGTTTTCTACTGAGGGGTTAAAGACTTTGTTGAATTCATTTGAATTCTTTTGAATTTACTGGAATTCTTTCGAATTCGTTTGAATTTTTGTAAATTCTTTTAAATAATCTGAATTCTTTTTAATTGTCTTTAATTCTTTTAAATTCACCTTGAATTCATTTGGATTTACCTGGAATTCAGATAAATCGAATTTAGTTCGATTGAATTCATTTGAACTATTTTGAGTTATGTCTAGGACTTTTGAATTCACCTTGAATGCTTTCGATTTCCTTTAAATATCGTTAAAATATGTGGAATTCACCTTGAATATTCTTTTGAATTCTCTTCGATTATTTTGAACTTCCTTTAATTTTTTAGAACTTACATTGAATTCAGATCAATTTATCTCAAGATGAATTAATTCAGTTGAATTCAGTTCTCTTGAATTCACTTGAACTCTTTTGAATTATGTTTAGGACTTTTGAATTCGCCTTGAATTATTTCGATTTCCTTTGAATTTCGTTAAAATCTGTGTAATTCATCTTAAATTTTTTTTTCAATTCTCTCGAATTATTTTGAAGTCACTTTGAAATATGCTGAGTTCTCTTAAATTATATCTAATTTTGAATTCCTTTAAATTATTTGAATTCTTTTGAATTTTCTTCAATTCTTTTAAATTCTTCAAAACTCAGTTTAAATCTTTTGAATAATCTGAATTCCCTTTAATTCTTTTAAATTCTTTTGAAATTTCCTGGAATTCAGATAATAGAATGAATTTTGATCGTTTGAATTCTTTTGAATTCTTCCGAATTCTTATTACTTTACATTGAATTCAGATCAATTTATCTTAAGCTTAATTAATTCAATCGAAGTCAATTCGCTTGAGTTCACTTTAACTTTTTACATTCTCAATATTCTCATCATCATATGAGAAGGTATTAGTTTTATGCGAAAACTGACTTTCCCAATTTCCATCAAATCTCCACGTTTCGAGACCGCTGAGTGAGAAAAAATGGTTTTTACGCCGGTGTCTGTCTGTATATCTGTCTGTTGGTCTGTCTGTTAACACGATAACTTTCGAAAGAATTATCGGACAGGATTGCGCTTTGGCAGAATTTTTTAAGGCTTAAAAAGAGGAGACGAGTTAGTTAATCAGTCTTATTGGCCCAAAACTCAAAAAATTCGGGTCATTTTATACTTTTTAGTTACCATTTTCGGTTTAACCAAAACCGTTGGTTACAACACGCTGGTTAATAAATTAAACGTTTCTCCTTGGAATTTGAAAATGTGTATAAAAGCGCAAATCATCGGGATAATTCAGGTTGGGCTCGATCTAAGGGATGGAATAATGCAGCTCCATCTTTCAGATTTTTAATCTATCTGACTGGGTCTGGGTCTGGTT
>JBAGKK010045577.1:0-10311 GCA_037177015.1 Euceroptres primus
TCATATCTCCGCCATTTTTTGGAATTTTCCAAAAAATTTTATTCTGATTTTTCTTTACTACGAAAGGACTGATTACATCGAATTACAGGCAAATTCCATTCAAGCACGAAAATTCTTGTGATCACTTGACATGGACTCCACCAGATGGGATTTTCTTGACTAAAAATTTCAATTCGTTATTTTATTTCGATGTTATTACTGTGATATTGGATTCTTAAATCTGTTTCAAATGTTGGAATAATAAAAATTTCAAGAATGAATTTTGAGAGGGAACAATATTGCCTCATCCTTATTTCTAGCGATGGGTTTTATTGTTTAATTTGTTTCAATGGCTAAACTTGGATAGATCTTCTAATTCCGTGGGAGTTATTTCATTTCAATTCCTTGGATTCTTTTATTGATCTTTTAACCTAGTAATACTAATAATGACATAACCTAACAACCAATAGTTGATGGAACCTTTTTTTTTAAGTCAAAAACTATTTATCAAAGAAACGAATGTTCACAAGGGTTAAATTATTACAACACTTTGGCGTGTTTTTAAGAAAACTTTTGTTTCATGGGAACACTTGGGAGCCCTTGACTTCCCTAGGCCACGTTTAAATTTTTTAGTGGTACACTTCCTTAGGCTTCCTCTCTGACAGAACTTTTATCACGATTACCTTCACCAATTTCTTCTGCGAATATAGAGAGTCGATCCACAATTCCTTTCCATGCTAATGGTGCGAGAAAATATTCATCAGCTGCTTCAGATTGCGGATTTGTTTAGTTACCTTTGCGATTAGATTTTCCGTCAACAGAAGTTGGATCTTTTTTTGTTTGATGTTCGAATCGATCAGGATTTCGGTTTGAGAACTTTTGACTCGAGGTTCTACATTTTCACGCCGTTTAAACCTTCTGATGGATTTTCGAGAGTCTCTTACAAATGGAGGGTCAAGGTTATTTCGTTCGTCTTCGTCATCGGAAGTGTCGCTTTCACTCCTACCGGCAGGAGGATTAACATGAACTAGTATATCCGAATTCCGAGGCTCATCAGGAACATTAAAGCAAGTGGCTCCTTCGGAGCCACCCCCTCTTTTGTCACCTTGAGATTTTAATTTAGGATTGGGTACATAGCGCTATTAAGCGGACTAATATCAGGTGAAGGCGATTTGTACTTAGAACACTTCGGTTTTACGGGACCTTCTTTTCCTGCAAAATGCAGTCCTTTAGACGTACTAGAGTTCGAACTCAGGGAAGAGGAGGGACCTGCTGTAGATGATAAAGTACGTACAGGGGTCGAAGATCTTACCGTTGAACTTGGGATAGTCTTCTTAACTTTAGAAGCACGTGTAACAGTTTCGGTAGGATCAGAAGGTACTCGCGACCTTCTTTGAGGAAGACTTAGTTTAATTCCCTCTTTAGCTGCTTCTTTTCAGCTCTTCTTTTGAGATTTAGAGGATTTGATGTTATTCCTCAAGAACGGATATGTGAGGGAAAATTTTCTTGAGCCAAACATGATTCTAGATTATTTTCTAAATTTTTATCAGTTTTGAAAGTTTATTCTATTCGAGCTTTTATTGATTCTGGATCAATGAAAGGAATAGGATCAATAGGTCTTGAGATTGTTATCAGAGACTTGTAAGAGAAGGATACATTTGGTTTTTCTTGCCTCATAAATGATCGTCCTAAGATTCCTTGTACTGATAAAAGAAATTGAGGCCTCACGACATGAAACTTCGTGTAATTCCCTAAAATTTCCGACTCACTAGTGCCTAGAGTATAGGTACGAGTTAAAATTACTCCCGTAATGACAGAAATTTCATTCTTACGTACTGGTGTATACGAATCAAGCGCTGAGATTTTGATTGAATTCTCATCAGAACCAGTGTCAATAAGGAATTTTCCATTACCAAAACGCAGATCTGGAACATCTAATTTCACTACAGGATATTCAATTATGATGGTACTAATGTGGTATGTTACAGGTTCTCTAAGAATCGAACTGCTGGGGTATGCTCTTGGTTCAATTGAATCGACTTCGCGTCGTCTCGTTGAGTACGTTGGAAGTTTGAATGTTCATGTAAACGTGCAAGGGAATTTCTATAATTTGATGGCTGATTTGAAGGACAACTGAAAGGTTCTGATTGATACTGAGAATCCTGTCTGCGGAGGATTCCAGAAACTTGAAGGTTATTTCCTCCGTTATCTCGAAAGTACATAGGACTAGGTGATCGACCTCGATCATAGAACTGTCTATAAGAATAAGGGTAGCTTACGAAAGCTATTAGAAAAATATTAGATACCTGTCAAAGTTATTATACTGAATTTATCTCATTATTGATGAATTCTAAAAATTCCATAAATTTATTCTCTATTTTCTTCGGTATAGGCGGACAAGAAAATGGTACCGCAGTTTCTGGTAGGGAAACCCTGTCAATAACGGCTTGCGTACGATCGACGACACGCTTGAATCGATTCCTGACTTGTCTACCAGATTTTCGAAGTTTTTGTTTCTTATCGGCTTTGTTGGAACCAGAAAGGTTGAGCATTATAAATTTCAGAGGACTACAACAAGGCATTGCGGTCGTATTTCTGGCTACCGGCTTATTGTTTCTTGTCGAGGTTCTGAAAAAGAGCACCGCGGCCGTATTTCTAGCCACCTGCTTACTGTTTCTTATCCCTTTTATTCATTTTCAAATTGCTGAAAAAATACACCGTTGCCGTATTTTTGGCTACCGGTTATTTACTTCCCATAAAATCTAAATATGTTCCGATTGTTCAATTAACACGGAATATCTACTGTTCGAATTCAGTCTGCCTTTGATTACAGACGTTAATGATACTTCAGCTACCATAGTTGTCGATAAAGTTAAATTCGGCCTAAACAATTGTTCTTATTTGCCACTATTCTACAATCTTCGGTCATTATTCCAGTGATCAATCTAGACTCTCTTTTCTCCTCTGATAGCTGCATTTCTAAATTACTTGGCCCATTACAGCCAGAGCTTAATTTAAATAGTTAATTAAGATAAACTAGGCTCAAGCTCAGATTTTTAGTTTAATTCGGCAGATTATTTTATTGATGGCTGCTCATTAAAATTACTTGGCCGATTACGGCCAGAGCTTAATTTTAATCGTTTCTTAAATTGAATTTGGCTTACACTCAAATTTAATGCAATTCGGCAGAATATCTTAAGGAAATTTAGATCCGATACAAAAACAAATCTTGAATTACAGTCACCTTACAATTAAAATCGTTAGAAGTCACTTTTTCACTGTGGAAGTTATTTAAGTAAATTCAACAAACAGCCCAAAAATATGCAGTGAAATTCGATTCCACCACTGCCACCATTCTTTTGTAACAAACCACAGAAATAATTATGCAAATAATTATTTTATTTATTCCAATAAACGTTTAAGTTAAGAAACTCATCACGGAGTTCGTAGTAGGTCGGATCCTGGTATAGTAATTCAGACCTTTTCAACTTGATTTTTGGGATTGGTTGAGGATTCATTTTGAGTATAAAGTAGACTGTGTTCCCAAGAAATTATTTAGTTTATGTCAAAAGATTTTAAAAGAAAAATGCACAATTTAAATGAAGAGTACGTGTGTTGTGTATATGTAAATGCGTGATTTCGAATGTTGCTTATACTTTACCACAAAGTCTTTAGAAAAGAACAGAGATATTCAAGATAGATTTATTCATGATCCTTTTTAATGCCGATCCGTCGTAATTTAATCCGTCAAAAAATACGTGATTATTCCGAATTTACTCAAAAATTACCTCCTCCGAAGCGAGGTAAAATTTATGGATTTAAATTTAGATTTTAACCTAGATTTGAATTTCCATTAAATTTGAAGTTTCGAATAGAATTCGCGGAAAAATGGAAATTGGTAAAATCCGAGGAATTGGTATTCTACAATTTGCTTTAATTTAGGCTTCCCCGTATGAGGTGGAAAGGGTCTTTTCGTTTTTATTTTATTGAATAATTTCGATTTTCAAGTAGTATCAATTCAAAAATAAGGCCTGATAACTGAAACGAAAAAAAAATTTTTATCAGACTCATGAAATGCAAATGTGGCATGCCTGTAAAGTAAGTGTTTTAATGTAAGCATGAAGGTTACAGCACAAGCCTGAGGAGCACTAATGGCGAGCCGGGGAGCGATTACTAAAATCATCCTAACCTGAACACTTACTTTACAGGTGCGCCCCATACAGTATTTTCTGCGGAACAGGTATGAAAAGAAGTCGCTTTTTTAAAGTCTGTTTGGTATCCGTTAAGTGATACTTTATAGAGCTAACTTCACAATGCCTGAAAAATCACTTAAAATAGTATATTGTGCAAATTAGGAGGCATAGAAATCGTCTTCTGCCCATGTCGCACCCTATATTTTTTCTAACAATTACATGAAAAAGTACGCTTTTTCATGCTAGTAAGAGTGAATCGCAAGATAACCGAAATATCCGTTTATTTAATAGATTTAATAGGTTGATTCACCTTAAGAATATTGGATAAACGACTCTGAAAATGTCCGAATGGCTCTGAAATTTTTCTAAGTCCAAACCCCAATTTTGCCGGCACTGGAAAATCTAACGTCTGAGTTCATTCGAAGCAAACGAAACTTGATCACACGCAAACAATATGTTCTCACTCACAACACTGACACTTTTGACGAAATCTTAGGGTCAATGCAAAATTCTAAGACTTTATTCTTCCTTCTTATAATAAGAATTTTGTCATTTATTGCGGTAAACGGCATCGAAGTGAAATTCTTAGGAAATCAATTCTGGATGGAGCTGCATCAATAATATGATGGAGAAATTACTTGGAGATCCACCCAGCGGTCCTAAGAGATCCACTCTTGTAACTGCACTATTATCGACCGCTACAGGAAAGCTGAGCTGATAGTTCTTTTTCTTATTTATTTTAGCAAATTTTCTTTGCAGAAATAATGGCTGATCTAAAAATACAAAAATAAGCCAGCTTTTGCAAAAAGAAATGTGGAAAAAATGTGTGCATTTGTAATTCGTACATAAAATGTGCACGCGAGATTTAGAAATTTTGTACAAGTTTTTAGTTATAATTATTACAGTATAATTATATATTATTATAATATATAGTATAATATATGTACTCGATAGGCTTTCTGTCCGATTTCGAGAAAAACTGGTTTGAAAAATTCAAAGCACCTCTTATGTCCATAGCGACATTGACTTGCAGGTGATCCAAAATGGCTCAGGCGATAGCGTGCTTGGCCTAGGAGCAGAAGCTTGCGCGTTCATTTTTATTTCTTCAGCTGTTAGTCCAATTTTGGAAAGATAATTATTACTTGATATGCGCTAATTTAGCTATAATATAAATAAAAAATAATTGAATAAAATTTTTCTTGAAAATATCTGTACCACTGCCTGAAATAAAGTCAGAAATGCGCAAATTGTCAATAACATACATTGAAAAGTTATAATATTTACATAATTTTAATAAATGACACAAATAATTAAATAAATGAGCATATAATTGAATAACATGCAAAAAATATGCGGACATCGAGAATTGAACGCGCAACGTTCTGCTCCTAAGCCAAGCACGCTATCGCCTGAGCCATTTTGGATTACCTGCAAGTCAATGTCGCTATGGACAAAAGAGGTGCTTTGAATTTTGCAAACCAGTTTTTCTCGAAATTAGCCAGAAAGCCTATCGAGCACATACATACATTATATTATATGTTATAATAATATATAATAATACTTTAATAATTGTAACTAAAAACTTGTACAAAATTTCTAAATCTCGCGTGCACATTTTATGTACAAATTACAAATGCACACATTTCTTCCACATTTCTTTTTGAAAAACCTGGCTTATTTTTGTATTTTTAGATCAATCATTATTTCTGCAAGTAAAATTTGCTAAAATAAATAAGAAAAATAATTATCAGCTCAACTTTCCTGTAGCGTCCGATAATAGTGCAGTTACAAGAGTTGATTTCTTAAGACCGCTAGGTGGATCTCCAAGTAACTTCTCCATCATATTATTGATGCAGCTTTATCCAGAATTGATTTCCAAAGGATTTCACTTCGACGCCGTTTACCGCAATAAATGACAAAATTCTTATTATAATAAGGAAAAATAAAGTCTTAGAATTTTGTATTGACCTTAAGATTTCGTCAAAAGTGTCAGTGTTGTGAGTAAGAACATATTGTTTGCGTGTGATCAAGTTTCGTTTGCTTCGAATGAACTCAGACGTCAGATTTCCAATCTGTCTTCTGCTAGATTATGACTTCACAATATTACACTTCGACGTCGTTTACCGCACTAAATGACCAAACTTTTACTATAATAAGAAAGAATAGAGACTTAGAATTTTGCGTTGACTATAAGAGTTCGTCAAAAGTGTTGGTTCCGTGCAGAAAATATATTTTTGTCAAGTGTGGCTTCTCCTATGACCATCTCTTTCTAAATTTTCGTCTGCTTCCTCGGTATTTATGAAATACTTTGAGACGAAACTTTTTCCCATCTACAATTAACAAAGTTTTGTCAACTGCGAGATCACTACAGTAAACGTAGGTATAATTTAGTTTCATCTCAATAAAAATTAAAACTATATATACGTATTTTTCACTGCCGGAAAAATTGGCGTTTGGAGTTAGAAAAATTTAAGAGCCAGTTGGACATTTTTAAAGTAGTTTATCCAATACCCTTAAGCTGTGATCATTCGTCCTGCCGGGTATTATATTCTAGTAATTTAGGTGTGAGTTCAAATTAAGGAGTTAGTTTGTTGAACAATATTATTAGTATTCAAAGGGATGTTAATTTTTGTCGTTTTTTTCATATAATTTTAAAGCAGGAAAAAATCAACCTTGGTCCAGCTTCAAACCGGGAGCCTTCCTCACCAAACCTCGATAGACTTCTTCTTGCTTTTCCTACATTCTCAGAACGATACTGACGACATTTAATTTATCAGCGAGGCATTTTTATATTTTGAATTTAGATAATTAGAAATTTTAAATTAAGGGCCCTTGCCCAAAAAATGCATGGCAAAATGACTATTTTAGTCCGCATTTTTAGACCAAAATAGAAGTTTCCCGGCGTGACCGCCGGGTTTAGATGATACCTTGTAGTTTTCCTAAGGGCGCTTGACTCCTTTGGCACAGCAAATCCGAGGCAAAAGCCAGAAAATTCTTGATGGAAAAAGATCCTTGGCCGGCACATGTAAACACTAACACTACCAGACAGGCACGTGTGGATTTTCCACAGCACGCTCAAACAGGTCTCTTGCACTACAAAACCGCACTCCCGACGCTTCACAATCAAACTTACGAAAACCGACCGATCGCGATTATTTATTCAAAAATAGTAAAAATGGAACTGAAAACTGACATGAGAATCAGTTGACAGCAGAAAGAAAAATGCACCGCAAGCGCCATCTAGAACGAACTAAGATCGCCATGGCAACACAAACCAGGGCCGTGTGTACCAAATACTTACAATATCAAATATTTACAATGGCAACATAATAACTTAGATGAAAATCGAAAATTGTAAAATGTTTAGAGAAAATTATTTATAATAATTACAAAACTAAATCAATAAAATATTTTAATATACATATAATATGCAAAAATAAATAAATTTTAAAAATTTGAAATAACAAATAATAATTATCCGCCAACTCTTACGGGGCACGAATATTAGTCACAGGTTTTTAAATTGGACATAGGGGTGGTTTCAAAAAAAATGTCCAGATAAATGTCAAAAATAAAATTTTCAAAGTACTAAAGACCCCAAAAAATTTTTAATCTTATTTCCGACTATTAAGACCACAACTGGCAACCTTCTGAAGCACGCCTATTACTCACAAGTGTTTGCCTTAAACCTAGGGGTGGTTTCAAAAAGAATTTCCAGATAAATGACAAAAATGACAATTTTCAAAGTACCAAAGTACCCAAAAAATTTTTAATTTTATTTCTGACTATTGGGACCATAAATGGCAACCCTCCTGAAGCACCTCCATTACTCACAAGTTTTTACCCTCAACCTAGGGGTGATTTCAAAAAGAATTTCTAGATAAATGTCAAAAATGACAATTTTCAAAGTACCAAAGTACCCAAAAAATTTTTTATTTCATTTCTGACTATTGGGACCATAAATGGCAACCCTCCTGAAGCACCTCTATTACTCACAAGTTTTTACCCTTAACCTAGGGGTGGTTTCAAAAAGAATTTCTAGATAAATGTCAAAAATGACAATTTTCAAAGTACCAAAGTACCCAAAAAATTTTTTATTTCATTTCTGACTATTGGGACCATAAATGGCAACCCTCCTGAAGCACCTCTATTACTCACAAGTTTTTACCCTTAACCTAGGGGTGGTTTCAAAAAGAATTTCTAGATAAATGTCAAAAATGACGTTTTTCAAAGTACCAAAGTACCAAAAAATTTTTTATTTTATTTCTGACTATTATGACCACAACCAACCACCCTCCTGAGGCATCTCTATTATTCCAATTTTTTAAATTAAACCTAGGGGTGGTTTAAAAAAGAATTTCTAGGTGAATGTCAGAAATGACAATGTTCAAAGAACCAAATTCAACAAAAAATTTTTTAATTCATTTCAGACTATTGGGATCGTAACCTTTAACCCTCCTGAGGCACCCTTATTACTCACAAGTGTTTAAATTGCACCTAGAGGTAGTTTTAAAAATAATTTCTAGATGAATGTCAAAAATGACAATTTTCAAAGTACTAAAGTCACAAAAAAATTGGGACTACAACCGGCAACCCTCCTGAGGCACCTTTATTATTCGTAAGTTTTAAATTAAACCAAGGGGTCGTTTTGGGTGGCCGGTTGTTGTCCGAATAGTTAGAAATGAAATTAAAAACTTTTTGTTTACGTTGGTACTTTGATAATTGTCATTTTTGACATTTATCTGGAAATTTTTTGTTAAAACTATCCCTATGATTAATTAAAAACTTGTTAATAATAGGGGTGCCTTAGGAGAATTGCCAGTTATGGTCTTAATAGTCAGAAATAATATTAAAATTTTTTTGAAGACTTTGGTACTTTGAAAATAGTCATTTTTGACATTTAACTAGAAATTATTTTTAAACCAACCCTTGGTCCATTTAAAAAACTAGAGGTTCATATAGGTTCCTCAGAAGGTTTGTCGGATGTAGTTCTAATAGTCAGAAATGAAATTAAATATTTTTTGGGGACTTTGGTACTTTGAAAATTGTCATTTTTGACATTCACCTAGAAATTCTTTTTTAAAACACCCCTAGGTTCAAGTTAAAAACTTGTAAGTAACAGGGGTGCCTTAGGAAGGTTGCCAAATATGGTCTTAATAGTCAGAAATAAAATTAAAAATTTTTTGGGGACTGTGGTACTTTGAAAATTGTCATTTTTGACATGAACCTAGAAATTCTTTTGAAACCACCCCTAGGTTTAATTTAAAAATTTTTAAGTAATAGGGGTGTCTCGGGAGGGTTGCCAGTTATGGTCTTAAGAGTCAGAAATGAAATTAAAAATTTTTTGGTAACTTTGGTACTTTGAAAATTGTCATTTTTGACATTCACCTAAAAATTATTTTTTAAACCACCCCTAGGTTTAGTTTAAAAACTTGTGAGTAATAGGGGTGCCTTAGGAGGGTTGCCAGTAATGGTCTCAATAGTCAGAAATAAAATTAAAATTTTTTTTGGGGACTGTGATACTTTGAAAATTGTCATTTTCGACATCAACCTAGAAATTCTTTTAAAACCACCCCTAGGTTTAATTAAAGAACTTTTGAATAATAGGGCTTCCTCAGGAGGGTTGCCGGTTGTGATCCTAATAGTCAGAAATGAAATTAAAAATTTTTTGGTGAATTTGGTACTTTGAAAATTGTCATTTTTGACATTTATTTAGAAATTCTTTTTGAAACCACCCCTAGGTTGGTTTAAATCTGCCAACCCTCGGGAGGGTTGGCAGATGTGATTCCAATAGTCAGAAATGCAATTTAAGATATTTTGGATGAACGGACTTCTATTCAGAATATATTTCCTACGCATCAGCGAATATATTATAGAACTAACTATGACATCCAGCAGACGTTTATCAATTTACTTTTACGCTATATGAATATATTCCTATAAAAGACGTTTTGGTTCATAGAACGTTCTTTTGACGGAAGCCGCAACATTCTAGCAAAAGGAAAGGCTTCTTCTGGATTTGGTCTTATAATGGTTGAAATAATATGATTACCAATATAATTATATAATTACAATGATATATCCCGACCGATTAATATATATTAGAAGTATATAAGTATGTTATATGTTAATATATTGA
>JBAGKK010045596.1:0-10309 GCA_037177015.1 Euceroptres primus
TACGCGGTCCTGAATGTTGACATAAGACTGCTCGCTCGAATAGCATTAGATTGAGGACCGTCTACCCCCGAGCCCGGTTCTCGATTCAGAGACGAGTGTAACTGACAATTGTGAGTTTTTTTTATTAAAGGATATAAAGATATTAAGGTTCCTATAGCTCTTTGCGCAAAATGTTTAACATGTCTCATGAATGATAGTCTACGATCAAATATTAGCCCTAAATATTTAATGCTATCTGACCACATTATATTAACATTTTTAAATTTGATATTTTTAATTATTTTTGGTCGTCGCTTTGTTACTATGATAGCTTCAGTCTTAACTATAATAATTCTAATTTTCCTTTTTTCATAAAATTTTGTAATTTTATTAGCAGATTTTTCAAATTTATTAGGTACACACATTTTTCTATCCGCAATGTATGACTTAGTTAAATGTACTAAGTATGATGGAAACTTATATTCAATTAGTTTGTATACTAGCCCTTGATCCCATTCAGTATCAAAGGCCTTTTCGATGCCCATTAATGCTACTTCGTGTGCCTCTTTTTATTGAAATTTTCAGTAACATGATTAACCAGTCTTGCCAACTGATCCACTGTACTATGTTTTTTGCGAAAACCACATTGTTCATCCATCATTATCCTGTTTTCATCAATAAAATCTATCATTTTTTTTTGAATAATTTTCTCAACAACTTTACTAATATGTTGTAATAAACTAATGGGACGATAGCTCTGTGGTAAACTATTGTTCTTACTAGGTTTTGCTAAAACAATAACCTTTGCAGTTTTCAAAAGTTGAGGGAAGTAGCCCAAGCACATTATAGAATTTACTATTTCCGTAAAAAATACTATAGCTTTTCTAGCGAGTCTTTTCAGTAGATAGTATGTTATCTCATCATCACCAGGAGCTTTAATGTTTTTAAAATTTCTAATAATTTTAATTACTTCAGTTGGCATAGATAGTTTTACCTCCTCTGATTTTATTTTATTATTTTTTAGATAAATCCTAACAGCCCTAGTAACTATTCTACCGGGAGTTTTCGATCCTAGATTTTTATTTAGTCTGTGAACATTTTCTAAATGATCAGCTATTACATTTACTTTCTCTTTTGTACTATATACGTATTTTTTATTTACTAATAGTGGTGGAATTTTTTGTTCTTGTTTTGTAAAAAGGTTTTTTAGTTTCCATAGTGATCTATCTGATGGTAAATGTAAATAAGATTCTTATTAGAAGCGTGCAGCCGTCCCATCGAATTTCAGTGCAAATTAGTACCTTTTTGGCCACGCTTGGAATATTGAATTTTTTGTAATTAGGTTTAACTCAAGAAGAAATATAAGCTTCTAAGCTGCTTTTGAATGTAGTATTTCTTGAAAGCGAAATCATTCAATTGGTTTTGAAATGAAATCCATCTGAAATAACGCCGATCTCCGATCGAATTTAAAATTCGATCCGACGTGTCGAATCAAATTTTAAATTCGATTGTTATTTCAGTGTTAGTTTAGATGTATTTCATTTCAACACCAACTGAATGATTTCAGTTTCGAGAAATCCTACATTCGAAGACAGCTTAGAAGCTTAAATTTCTTCTTGAGTTAAACTTAATTTCGAAAAATCCAATATTCCAAGCGTGACTAAAAAGGTACCAATTTGCATTGAAAATTCGATTGGACGGCTGCACACCTCTAATTCTGATGTTACAATGATTTTTAGAGAATGCAGGAAAACGTGCTAATTGCAACTCAATTGAAAGACTGATAACGCTATCTATTGAATAAGACCTGTACTCTCTGGACTCCACCTACAATTTAAATTTTTGAATGTTAACGCCGTTAACGGACAACACATATAAAAAATCATTATGAATCCTATATGACACTTTATGCCAATAAAAAATTTCCTATATCATCCATTTAAAGAAAAGCTGTATGATTATGCATTCTTTTATTGAAATACCGACAATCCGCCACTTGAAACTTGTTTTAGAAAGCAAAACCTGTGATTCATAAAAATTCGTTTCTTTAAATACGCAAGAAGGATCGTAACCTAAAAAAAATGTCAATGTTGTGCCACGAAGGAAAGTTAATATTCCGTCTTTTCAGAATTTATCAACTTACTAATACTTCGTAAATACTGGGAAATAAATCAAGTGTCATTTTGACACTCAATTGCACTTGTTTTTACAAAAGTAACAATCGCAAACGTGATACATGCAACAGGTGCATCGGAAAAATCAGTAACAAAAAAGCACTTTTACATAAGAAAAATGTACTTACCGCCACATTTATTGCACTGCGTAGAGTTTCTCGACGTCGAACTCTCGTTTGATAATCACTCAATCCCCGCAAATAACTATTTTCTTTATCATAAATATTGTTTAAAAATTTATGAGGAACTTTGACACTTTTTCTACGTGGCGCCATTTTTACTTACACTGTTTGGCGTCCGAGATGTCAGTAATGAAGACTTCTGTGTTACCTACTTAATTCAAATTTTGTAAATAATCAATTCTGTAATTTCTAGTGAAAGTTAAAAATCATTTATTTACAAAAAAAAGACAGTAAATTTACATAAAGATCAACAACGTCCAAGAATAAATTCAAGAATTTTGTGCAACCAAATCCGGACAAATTCAAAGGTTTTGGTTAATCTAATTATTAAATATTTAACTGATTAAATTTTAATTAAAATAGAATTTAAAAATTTAGTTAATGTTAAGTTTTAATTAAAATAATACAATTAAAATTTGATTGCACGAAATTCTTCAATTAAATTCATTAACTTAGTTCAATTATCTTCATTCTTTACTAACTTCTTCAATTTTTCAATTTTTCTTCATGAAAAAATGTTAAATAAATAATAAATAAAAGATCATTTTTAAAAAATTCAAGCATGTAAAAAATTTATCCCAATGCAAAATTTACAACTTCACCGGGGATGTTGGCGAAGGGAGAAAAAGAGTTTTTTTCAAAAAATCGATAGGACAAATTTCACAACTTTTTGGCAACGACCCATTGATTGTCGTAATAAACAAAGTAGGCCCTTCTAAGGGCCAAAATGACCCAAAAATTGAAATTCTCCAATTGACTCGCCCAAGGTCTTATGCTCTTCAGAATTGCAGCGCTTTTCATTTCAATACAAAAAAAGTTGTTTTTGAGGACTTGAGAAAAATGTTTTTAAAGTCGATTTTCAGGCCCTGACAGTGGTCAAAACGACTTTTTAAGGCCACCATTCGATTCAGGATCAAAAAATCTTTAAGAATCAACCCCGAAAAGAAGGTATAGAAAAGAACTTGTACTTTTAAAAAAAAACGTTCAGAACGTTTTTTTTTAAAAAAAAGTACAAGTTCTAAACAAGTAACACAAAACCGTACTAACATGAATGTTTTAGCCGCTGTGAAATGTACTTTGAAATGAATAAAAATTATTTTATCGTACTATGTATTTATTTTTTATTATTATTGATTGTAATCAATAACAATGGTTTGTGATAACTGAAATAACTGCCGTAATTTTTCGTTTATATTCAACACTGAACGTTACGTAAAAATTTATACTTAATTATTTTCACCGATAAACGTTATCGAACCATACGCGATAAGCGTCAAAGATAAACTGATCTAAATTTATCCCATAATCACTATTATGTTTAAATACATAACTTGTCACTAATACCATTGAACTTCAATTTATACCTAAAATTTATACCTCATTTATTTTCGCCGATAAGCGTTACAGATTTCGTTACGCAAAAAATCGCGAACTCCCACGCCCAAAACATATTCATGTTTAAAACCTTCACTCCAGGCTTATAAAAAAAATCACACATTTATTGAACAGATATATTGATTTTATTACAATAGTGTTTTGTGCAGATTTCATACATAGTTCTACACAATCGGGTATCAAATAGTGTTATTGTAAATCATCAAAAGATAACTTATTGCTACCGAATTCATTTTCCACTCTCTTTGTCCTTGTCTTTTTCCTTCTCCTTTTCTTTATCTTTGTTCTGCTGCAAAGATCCCACAGCTTCGCGCACAGCTTCCGAATGTGGATCTACACCCGGCAAACTCTCCAGCACTGATTGTAAAAACGCTGGATCTGACATCACCGCTGCATAATCTTCCTCTACTTCCATCGCTTCTTCCTTCGGTGGATCTGCTTCCGCTATAAAGTTAGAAAAATAGACAATCATTTATTCTCGAGATTTAAATTAAAAAACAGCATGAGAAACTTACGTTGATCTTGCATGGACATTTGCATAGCGAAAGCGATTTGTTCCTCCTCAGTCATGCGGGCAAAATCGGGCATGTTTCCAGTGCTGGGGGTTGTAGTATCAGACGTTGGAGTCGTTTCTTCAGGTCCTTCCATAGACATTTCGAGTGCACGTTTCAACATCGCCTCTTCATTTGGAGATTCCTTGATCGTTTCAGGTTTCTTCTCTGCAGTCGCGTCTTTAGCTTGAGCTCGTCTTGCTTCGTCCTCTTGTCGCTGTCTCTGTTCTTCCATGGAAACTCGAAGAGCCTGAAAAAAATCCATATACAGTGTAAAAATCGATAAAATAAAACTGCGACTCCTAAAAACAGTTCCACAATGGAAATGATTGAATACCAATGCCAGCTCGGGATCTTCATTAGGATCAACACCAAATTCAAAGGCAGCTCCTCCCATTCCAGCGCCACCCATGCCATCCTCGCCTTGAAAAATCGGAGAAGAAATCAAAGCGTCTGATAAATGAGGACCCGGTGGAACAGTCACGAGGTGACTTCCAGTTCCATCTTTTCCATTCAGAGCATTAATAAATGCCGTGAGAACATCATTGTTGATGGTCTCTTCACCAAAACTTATGATGTCAACGTTGACTTTCTCCTTTTTCAAGCGTTTGGCTAGTTTGACTAATTCCTTATCGTCGAGCTCTACTGGACTTCCGACAAATGCAACAATTCGCATCTTGTGATTCTTTCCTTGGCGATGCTTAAGAGCCAACTGAAAAAAAGAAAATAGAATATTAGACAGACATAATATAAGATTTTCATTGTTTCTCAATAATGCTCTACATTTCAATGCCTTAAAAAAACATACTGCGGTTAAAATTTCAGATTCAGTTTTAAATTAAGATTAAAGATTAAAGAATAGAACTTACGTGTGCAATTCTAATTCCAGTAACAAGAGCAAGGTTTCCATTTGGTTGGACTTGATGGAGTTTTGAAAGAATTCGTCCGACATCACTGGTGAGTGTCGCTAGAACCTCGACACTGAAAATGGTCAAGAATCAGAATGGCAATTCAAACTCTAGGAAGATAAATATTGGTTTGATGTTAAAAATAGAAAGATGTTGCTTACTTTGCAAGAGTTATTAGTCCAACATTATTCTCTGGATTGGCACGAGTCTTGGAATGGCAGACTAAGTTAACGGCATCTTGCTGCGCTTGCAATCGAGTTGGTAAAAAATCTCCATTTCTCATATAGTCGCTGTTGTCGACACTGGTACAAAGAAATATAAATTGAATATTTATTATCAAATGTTTATGGCGACTAAGAACCATTCTTTCTCGAAAATTCCATTTCGTGAACAGTACCAAAGTCTAGGGCTTAATGTCTCTGATTTTAAATTTAATATTTAAAATATTTATTTAAATATTTTAATCCTTTTAGCGTACAGAAAACGGAGTGGCTAAACCTACGCTAACGTGGCGCGACTTCATAAAACTATACCTACGCGAAGAACTTTATTAGAAATATGTATTACGAACGGAAAAATTAAAATTCGATTTTTCTAATATTTTTTATAACCTTTTAAAAGTACCTGCCCCAACTCTTTACAGAATCCACAGCTTATAACATTAATTTAGATATTTGCAAATACTTAAATTGTTAATTTGATTCCGAAAATTTAAGTGCAGTAAAGTTTCTTTTTTCAGTTTAAGATTCAAAATTTATCGGCTTAAAAATTTAAAGCTTATATTCAAATTTTAACACTTACAAACCTAAAAGTTTTCATAAAATTTTTAACAGTTAATTAATGATTTCAAATTTTAAACCGCTTTAAATTGGTTTCTCCAAAAACTTGAAATTTTGAGCAAAAAATAACATTTCCGTTCAAAATTCGTTTACAACGTTAAAATTTTCTGTTTATAGCATTAATTTAGATATTTGCAAATACTTAAATTGTTAATTTGACGATTCCAAAAATTTAAAGCGTAGTAATGTTCTTTTTCAGTTTAAGATTCAAAATTTATCGGCTTAAAAATTTGAAGCTTATAGGTTTAAAAAGACTTCAAATTTTAACAATTTTAAAAAACTTCAATTTTAACAAATTTTAACTAAAGTTTTCATAAAATTTTCAACAGTTAACTAATGGCTTCAAATTTTAAACTGTTTTAATTTAATTTTTCCAAAAACTTGAAATTTTTAGCAAAATATAACACTTCCGTTAAAAATTCGTTTAAAAAGTTAAAATTTTCTGTTTATAGCATTAATTTAGATATTTGCAAATACTTAAATTGTTAATTTGACGATTCCAAAAATTTAAAGCGTAGTAAAGTTTATTTTCAGTTTAAGCTTCAAAATTTGAAGCTTATAGGTTTAAAAAGACTTCAAATTTTAACAATTTTAAAAGACTTCAATTTTAAAAAATTTTAGATAAAGGTTTTCATAAATTTTTTAACAGATAACTAATGATTTCAAATTTTAAACCGTTTTAATTCAGTTTTTCCAAAAACTTGAAATTTATAGCAAAATATAACATTTCCGTTAAAAATTCGTTTACAACGTTAAAATTTTCAGTTTATAGCATTAATTTAGATATTTGCAAATACTTAAATTGTTAATTTAATGATTCCGAATATTTAAAGCGTAGTAAAGTTTTTTTTCAGTTTAAGATTCAAAATTTATCGATCTAAAAATTTGAAGCTTATAGGTTTAAAAAGACTTCAAATTTTAACACTTGCAAGCTTAAAAGTTTCCATAAAATTTTTAAGTATTAACTAATTATTTCAAATTTTAAACCGTTTTAATTTGGTTTCTCCAAAAACTTGAAATTTTTAGCAAAATATAACATTTCCGTTAAAAATTCGATTACAACGTTAAATTTTTCAGTTTATAGCATAAATTTAAATATTTGCAAATACTTAAATTGTTAATTTGATGGTTCCAAAAATTAAAAGCGTGGTAAAGTTTTTTTCCAGTTTAAGATTCAAAATTTATCGGCTTAAAAATTTGAAGCTTATAGGTTTAAAAAACTTCAAATTTTAAATCTTGCAAACTTAAAAGTTTCCATAAAATTTTTAACAGTTAACTAATGATTTCAAATTTTAAACCGATTTAATTTGATTTTTCCAAAAGTTTGAAATTTTTAGCAAAATATAACATTTCCGTTAAAAATTATTTTACAATGTTAAAATTTTTAAATGAAAAACATAATTCAAAATTATAAAATTAAAAAGCAGAATAAGCCACCCAAATTGAACACTATTTCAAGGTTCTCAAAAAACACTTTTACTACTACAAATTCAAAACTAAAAACATACAAGCTTGAACGATTCAAATTAAAAATAATTATTAATGAATTTTAAACGCTGCGTTAATTTGAAATCCTCTAATTTTTAAAGTTTCATTGAAATTATTTTTTAAATGTTTTCAATTTAAAATTGTTACCAATTATTAAGGCTTTTAATTGGAAATTGTTTAATTCTGAACAATTTATGTAAAGAAGCGAGTCTCTAATGTTTAAATCTTAAACTTCAATTTTGAGTGTTCTGAATTTATAGTCGGTCAAGTATTAAAAGACTTTCTTTTTTAAATTATAAAATTTTGAATTATTTAAATTAGAATCAAATAATTTTAAATTTTGTTAACATAACATTATTCCAATTTTAACCTTTTCTATTTTACAATTATTTAACTATAAAGGATTTAAATTTAAAATTGTGCAATTTCGAACATTTTAAATTTGAAACTTCACGTAGGTTTAGTTTTGGGAGATCAGTTCACGTTAACGTAGTTATAGCACCAGCAAATATCTTTGGTACCATCCTTCAAAAAAATGTGAAACAAATTTAATGAAACTTGATAAAACCCTAATTATTTAAATTATACGATTCTTTTAGAAGGACTTTTATAATATACCTATTTATTTTTATATAAAAAATTATAATAACTAAAATCTATACTGTTAAACTCAACAATAATTTCATTTTATTGACGCATCTGAAATTCTGAAACGTTCCATTGTGAGTTTTGACACGTTTAGGTTATGTTCACAATCTTGTTTATTTTTTTCGACTATGCTTGTAGAATTATCGGAAATTGACACGAATGTAATTTTTATTAACGATCCTGCAAGTTTAGTGTAAAAATTGGATTTTTGAGCTTTTAATGGAGATATGAAACCATTCAACTTTGCATTGTCACTCTAAAAAGACCGAACAAAGTTGACTTTTGTTCAATCAATTTAGCGAAATGTCCGACTGTAATAAACGGAAAAGAATGTATAGAAATTTCTGTTATCACCTCAATGGAAAAAAAATATTTTCAATTCTTAGTAATCTTAAAAAGTAATAAAAATTGACAGCTTACCATATCATAGTACTTTCAAGCACCATCTTGGATTTACTACATATAGCAGAGGATCTCTGACTATAGTACTAACAGTTCATGATGTTTCTGCTGTTTTCCCGTGTGTTTTCCATAGGTGATTTTTGAAGAATTTAATTTGTTTTTTAAATCCTGCTTAGAACTTTGTAATTTATTTTTAAATTACTTATCAATTGTAACGCTAAAATAGTTTAAAATTTATGTAACCAAAATTCACTACGAAATCTTTTTCACAAGACATTTTAATAAGGCGGTGAGTCCAGGTGAGTATCTTTTAGGTTAGGTTAACATTTTTGTCATGTAAAAATTAAAAGCAAAATCAGAACAAATGACTTTTAAAAGTTGAATGTTTCTTTTTTGCTTTCAGTGAAGTTATATCTTTGATTAGATTCTTATTTAATTTACAGAAAAAATATTATAACTTGTTTCTGACTTGCCAGCCGGTTTCGATTTCATCTTTGCCAAAGCATTTTCTTTTTGAATTTAAATATCTATTACATATCCCTAACTTTAAATTTGTATTATATTTACTTCTAGTTTACGGAACATCTTTTTCTGTTATTTTTAAGGTTCTATTATATACTATGTGAATTTTTTACAATTCAAGTAACTTTCTTAAAAATTTATATCCAAATATCAACCTATTTAAATTTTCCATTTAAAAGTATCGTTTTTTAAAAATAATTGCTTGAAAACATAATTTTTTAGAAAAGACATGGCGAAAGTAAAAGACGAAGATATCGTGGCCATAGGTCGGGTTTTGAATGACGAAAACAGACCACTGAAGGAAAGATTTCGAGCTCTCTTCACCTTGAGAAATATCGGAGGGAAGTTAGCGATCGAGCAGATCGAGAAAGGATTTAACGACCCGTCCGCATTACTAAAACACGAGCTTGCTTATTGTCTCGGACAAATGCAGGATACTCATGCTATTTCGATACTCATCAACGTCCTGAAAGATAAAACGCAAGAACCTATGGTTCGTCACGAAGCAGGTAAAGCCTTAAAAGAATAAAACAGCATAAAAATACATAAAATAAAAAATAAAATAAAACAACGTAAAAAAAGTATAAAGCACAAAATCCAGAATTATTTGGATTAACTTAATAGTAATTATGAATTATTTCAAGGGGAGGCACTAGGAGCAATTGGAGATAGTACAGCAATTCCCATCCTCGAGGAATACTGTAAAGATCCTCTTCCAGAGGTTGCTGAAACCTGCGAGCTGGCTCTGAGACGATTGAAGTGGTTAGAGGATCCAGAATCAAGTGCGGAAAAAATATCAGAAAATCCATATGCTTCTGTTGATCCCGCTCCTCCGTGCGAAACAAAAAGCGTCGACGATTTGAAAAAGATTCTATTAGACGAGGACGAATCACTCTTTAGCAGATATCGAGCCATGTTCGCACTAAGAAATATGCGCACAAAAGAGAGTACGCTTGCTATCGCAGAAGGTAATTATATTTTATGGCTCTCGAGTTTCAACGTGACTACTCAATTTGCGTTTTATGGACTCATCTGAGGGGTTAATTACTAGGATTGTTGGTGTACACTAGATTGCAAGATTGCATGGGATTGCAAAAGATCCCATGGATTATAGGAAATTCATTAGGCTGGTGCTTCAACTACGCTAATGTGAACTGATCTCCCAAAACTAAACCTACGCGAAGTTTCAAATTTAAAATGTTCAAAATTACACAATTTTCA
>JBAGKK010045605.1:0-10309 GCA_037177015.1 Euceroptres primus
TGCTTATTTATTAAAATTGTTTATAAAATTGCTTAGTTTTTTACTTTCAAAGGCTCGAATTTTATGAGCACTTAATTCTGATGGACTGAAGATTATTTTCGTATTCAAATAGTTAAATGTAAAGTTGACGTTTTTCATACTGTAAATTAATTTTTTCAATTTTCTAAAAAGTACAACTTTTAGTGATATACTTTTAGTGATATATCTTTTACTTGGTTCTATTTTTTTATGGAAAAACAATTATTACTGATAATTTATAATTAATAATTATTATTATTTATTATTAAACAAGTATTAGTAGCGTTGTTTTGCAGCAAATTATTAAAGAAACATCATGTTAGAATAAATACCTTAGCTAAACGGGAATGAATCCATAGCCGTAATAAAATTATAAATAGAAGGGTTAAACTAAATGGCAAACCTGACGAAAAAGAGTCTGAACTTCTGCAAAGGGGTTAGTAGTCTCGTAAATTGTAAATTGGGAGAACAGATTAATTTGATTTACAAAAAACTCTTGGAGAAATCACTCACAACACAATGATTCGTTAATCATGAAACATATTTTTTTACTCTTTGACGCACTAAAGTCGTATTTTTAAATATTTTTATGTGCCCTCTTAGATTTTGGTGTGTCTTTATGTTATAAAAGACCTGTAAAAAGGATAATTGAAAAAAATTTTGCATCTTTTAAGCACTTTAGTTTACCTTAAAACACTAGTTTTTAAGTAAAATTGTGACTGTACGTAACTGTATTTACCACCAGATTTTTTTCCTTCAACAAATGTTTTTTAAAATCATATGGCATATTGCGACGAACGGATTTGTACAGGAGATGATTTTGAAGATAACTATGGAAGCAGCATTGAAATGTCGAAAAATCACTTTTTTCGAACTTTCAAACTTCAAATCATTTCTGCCAACGGAAGATATCGTTTTAAAAATCCGTAAAAAATCACAGAAATCTAGTTTTATATATAAAATAAGATTTTCCCTATCCTTATCGAAAAACTGAAAAAAAAATTTCGGCTCACCCTACTAAATAACTAATTTTAAAGCTTTCAAAATGTATCAAATTCATTTAGTAAAACAAACAATAAAATTATTCATTTTAAAATATTAATACTTTTTAAAGGATTCTTGTTAAAAATATTGGCTTGTTCGGAAAGTAATTTCGCTTTTCATGTAGACATGTCATTAGCCGTGTTTCCCTATATTTAACGCATAGCAACGGGAGATGAGTGTATTATGAATAAATCGATCTTTATTTACTCTTGAAAAAGCGAAATTACTTTCCAAACAGCCCTATAGTTTAAGAAATATCCATAATAATCATTTCAATAGCATAATAGATATTATCTTGATAATCGTGCTGTTTCACAGTCGAACGATTTTTAGCAAAAATAGTTTATGAAATAAAATTCAATTTTTTATTGAACTTATTTTCATATTGCTTAATGTAGAATATTTAATAATAATTCTATTATAAAGATACAAATACATATAAATATATCAATTTAATAATAATATTATAAATTGCATTAAAATTGAAAGAAAAACTGAATAAGTTTACTAAAATTTGTGTGCCTAACATTGTTAAGTGCAGTTAAATTACATCTGAAATCAGTAAATCATTTTGTTCATACAAGCTTTCTCAACAGGGAGACATTCTCGGGGCCCTTCATACTATAGATACGGCTCTGATTCTCACATGCGGTAAAAGAAACGCCTAGTTAGTATATAAGGGCCGGTCGAATATTGACACTCAACGTGCGAAACTGCGTTAATCCGTTAGCATATACAGCGTTATATTTAGATGTACATATTAAATTAGTTTAGTATAGGTTTGCGTATAGTATAAGTCAAAAAGTTCAGGTATACTGCGAAAACATTTGTGTGTGTGTGTGTGTGCATAGAAGTATGTGTGTATAAATTGACCTTGTGACACTATGAATAATTTTTTTTTTCCTTCCTTCTAGATTTTCTTCAACTGCCGCTGAGACTTTCGCCCCTTGCGTTCTACATTTTCAGCGACTGTCGAGCAAATTTTATACCGCTGTTTATTTAGACTCTGCAATTAAAATTTTTGAATTCTTCTCAAATGTTCCATAATTTCCAGATAATTATTGATCACATTCTTCAACAAGGAGGTTTCAAAACTTTAATCGACTTTTTCTCGTATCCGAGACTAGTACACAAAATCGACGAATTTTTTAAACGACTAATTCTTTCCGTGGAAATTGAAAGCATTCTAAGTTTTAACGCCCAAATTTTAATTTTTCTAAAGTGCACCAAGTTTTTTCTAATAGGGTAAGTGCACTGGTCTCCGGATACGTATCAGTAGTCGGACGAATATTTATTTTCTCCAGGGGTATGACCCGCACCCAATTTCCTTTGGTAGAAGTTAGTTTACAAAGTACCCAGTTTGACTCAGCGGAGCAATTGCGAATCTGCGGCACTGATTGTCTTTCGCCAAATTTTCTTGTTTAAATTCGGCTAAAAAATCGAAACCGTCAAAACAACTAAAAGCAAACAAAACGGTCGCATCAGCTGTTCAATCACAGCAGTAGCATTTTGACGATTTATTCACATAAAACGAAATTACAAAATTTAAGAAGTGTAATAGTTTTGTCTGTTAATAAAAAAGTTCGGTGAATGTATTGTATATAAAAGTGAATAAAATTATTAAAAGTCTTATTAATTTTAAACAAGACAACTGGGCAAAAGTCGATCAGCGCCACTTCGTGTTTTCCCCACTGAGTCAAATTAATTTTCTCGGAATAAAATTGTTATAATGTTATAAAAGTTCTGTCATACGAAAGAGATTGACATTTATTTTCTAACCTTTTTTTGACAATTCGTAAAATGTAATACTTTTTTATGTATGAACTTCCAAAAGTGGTGTCCGAAAGTAGAATCGTTGTCCGATCACCGGCACGATTACCCTAATTAGTTTAGATATAATCTCATTATTAATATAATTTTAACAAATTTATCTAACTGCGAAAACGCTCGTTATACATTTGTACATTTAAACGAAATGTTTCGCGATAGTAACTGAGGAAACGGGAAACACTTATAACTGTTGACCGTTTGGCGACACTCGGTACGCTATGCAAAAGCTCTCTTGACTAAAACTTGCAGATGAACCCATTAAAAGTTGTTAGAAAATTAATCTTATCGCGACTCTCAACTCCAGCAATCAACTTTTTTTACACAAAACTTTTTACGGTGGGGGAAAAAATTATTAGCGAAAATACCAAGGATGTTAAGCTACTAAATTACTTCGCAGTTTCCGCGTCAAGTTTTTAAACGAAGAGGAATTTTAGAATGCAGTAGACCTACTACAATTAACGGAATTGATAGTTTATTTTTTCAATACATACTATTTTTATTAATAAAAATAAAGTGTTATCAATAGTGTTTTTTCTGTCAGTTTGAGTACGATATTCAATCAACCTCGAAGTTCAATCCAACTGTAGATTGTTCTCTCTCCGCAATACAAACTCATAATGGTTTCTAGACTTCTTCATCGGCATTGACATTGAGCACTCTTCCGGTGAGATACTCATCCAACTGGACGATACAAGGTCACTTTCGATCACTTGGACAGTTACATGGCGTACTCGACGATGATATCTATTTCACGAGGGTTTGTATTTTACCAAGAGGATTGAGTGGACTTGTTTGATTTGAACAAAAAGAGCCAAGAGATCTTCCCACATCCAATATCGCGAAGCCTTCGTGCATTCCACCACGATCGATTGCTTCTACAATTTTTTTGCCTTAAAACTTGGTGAAAAAAGTTCTCACCCAACCTAGTGCTCCAGGGAAAGATCCGAGATCTTTCTTCAGGTTTCGAGAGAGAACTGCTTCGAATACTGAGCAGAGGATAAATAAAGGATTTAGAAGAGAAATGCTGAATTCTGACCAGTACAATTTTCAGAAAAGTGGGTGAAAGAAATTCTTAAATAACTTATTTGAATTATTTTAGAATTGAGACTCTAAATTTCTAAGTATTTTGTGAATCAAAATAAATAAATAAATAAAAATAAATGTTTAATTTATAAATTTAAAGGTAAACATAGAATTTAATTCTTCGTAAATAAATTCAAAAGTAGAAGTCGATTCACGATCTCTTGGGGGGATTGGCGTTGGCATCGCGACGCTGGGACGGAATCGGCGGGAAAATTGAAAACTTTAACAATCGAATCCGATGGAAGATACGCCGCGAGGTAGACGCGGGCAATAATAAGCAGTCGAGTTCTCTGGCATTAAAATAATCTGATAGTCTCATCGAGAGATTCGACGTGGCAGAAGGGGACAGAAAATAAAATTGACGCCGCATCGGTCGATGAAAAATATTCTGGGGAGAAGCAGAGGTAGAGAAAAAAAATGAGGGAGCTAACGAAAAGTGCAATATCGTACTTACATTAAGGCTGTCAGCTAACGGCTTGATTCAATTGGTGGGAAGTCGTAGGAAGCAACGTTTCACCCCATCCCAAAAATGTGCCCTTAACACTAACAAGTTTCTTATAAAAAATATAAAAGAAATCAGAAATTAATTATTTGTTTGAGCTTCCAAAATTAAAAGAAATAACTGAAATTGAATATTTAACATTCAAATAATATTGATTTAAATACAATATTAGTTTATTAAATGAAATATTAGTATTAGTTTATTAAATGAAAAAAAAGAAGAACAATTGTAGGGTTGATACAATTTTTCAAATCTGCAGGAAATAAAAGAATGAAGATTGATCGTGGATAAAAAACTAAAGGCGTTAAAATCGATTTGGCTTGATTGTTGCACGCGTAGTGACGAAGCAAATTATGAATGGGCTATGAAAAAAATTGCGGGGGAAGACTTCCAAGATAATAGTTCTTTTATATCATCCAGTCCCTAATTTCAGCACTGACGTCATGCACGTATCGATTGTGTGACCAGATTTTTCTGGGAGAGGTCGTTTCTGATTATTTTTTTATCTAATAGAACTAAAATCAGTTTCAAGTTATTTTAACTTTGATTTCTTCGATTAATTTAATAAATTATCGATTAATTTAATAAATTATCGATTAATTTAAATAAAAACGATGCTTTGGAATTTTACTCATTTCTAAAAAAAATGGTAAGATCGCGGAAGTCCAAGTTATTGTCGAGGTAACAGACTTACCATTATTGAAATCCCCTTCGTCGGTAAAGGAAGCGCATTTTTCCGGTGCACATTCATAAAAATTTTTTACAACATCGTAAATGGCTTTTCAGAGAATACCTCATGTTTACAGAAACCACGTATGGGCAAATGTAGAAACGTACCGAGACAGTAGTACAAAACGACTTAGGTGGCACTTTTCCAACCACTAAAGCTTTGTCCGGTAAGCTAAGAGGGTGACAGAACTGGATAAAACTTTCTGCTGTATTCTAGGTCTAGAATCTAGAGACATACTTAGGTTTCTCTTCACTTTTTTTTAGTCCTAAATCCTATCCAGTTCTCTCGAGCACTTTTTTACTTTCGGCAGTCTTTGATTTTTATTTGTCAGTTCATCAGTTTAATTTTTTTTTCTTTTGATTTTTGTCTACTTTACTTTCCTACTAATTAATTTTATACGTTATAGAAAATAACTTATAATAAAGATTTATTTGAACCGTTGTTTCAATAATAATAATTTTATTTACCATTGAAGAGTTTTGTTAAAGACATTAATTGTTCACTAATTTTTTTATTCAAGAGAGAACGTTTCTATTATCAAAGAAAAATTAATTTTAATTTTACAAACCATAAAGACCCAATTTTCACCGCTGCACAGTAATTATTAATTTCCCTCGCATTGCAGTAAACATAACTTCCCACGGTTATTTAATTACCCTATAAAGCCTTTATGCGATTATTTATATAACCGAATTGTTACTCGGTGTTTCCACAAAAGCTGCATTTTCCTGATTATTATGTGAATATTTAAAATTAAATATGGATTATTAAATCTATTTGTTTCTTTAAAAATATTATAAATAATCCAGGAACTAGGATATTACTTATCTCAACAATAAAAGAAGGAAGTAAATTAAATAAAAAGAGAGGCCGTTGAAATTATTTTTCGGATTTAACTTTCACTACTGAGATTATCAATTTTTCTACAAACTGGAAGCATAGAATTGAGGTTCTATGAAGAGGATAGTGTAAAAGTAAAAGAAGAATTGGACTTTCATTACAACAACAAAGAACCTTACCGAGAGATGATGAAGAAGAGGAAGGAAAATAAGAAACAGTCAACGAGAAAGCGATGACCCGTCGAGAATGAGCGATAAAAAAAGTGGTCGAGCCCGGGTATAAAGCTGTCCGGGAGACTCGCCCAACTTGACCCGAGTTGGGTCTCTCGTGACCTGGTGTACGTCACTAACATCACTCGTGTGTGTCCCTGCATTTTAAACATATT
Organism: Euceroptres primus; assembly: GCA_037177015.1. Lineage (NCBI taxonomy): Eukaryota > Metazoa > Arthropoda > Insecta > Hymenoptera > Figitidae > Euceroptres > Euceroptres primus. The sequence goes on from JBAGKK010045605.1 coordinate 6,433, forward strand.
TCTATAAGACGAAGTCAACTTTTACCCAAGAAAAATATAAATAAACTTAAAAGAAATTTTCAAACTTAAAATCTGAAAAAGCCCTCAAATTTAAAAGTCCTATACCAAAAATTTAAAAACTTCTGATTTTGAAATGTTAACAAACAAAATTTAACTTAAATTTAATTTAACTTAAACAAAATTTCCAGATAATAAGAAGTGTAGAAGTTTTTCCAGATCCCTGAATTCTATTTTCGCTCAATTTTTACTGAATGTATTTTTATCTGCAATCACAAGAGACCATTTCAAGCCAAAGCTCTCCTAAATTTCAACGATTCGCTCGACCTTGCTCAAAGTCCATGTCAATCAGATCGTAAATCGTCCGGAACGGAGCTTTCGAAATAAAATCTTCCCAAATTCGCGAGAAAGAGAAAAAGGAGTCGAAAATGTGGAAAATGCCAATTTTCTTGGGGGATTTTTCGTTGCCCGAAGGCCAGCAGCAGGCGGTACATGATAGTTAGACACGTGGAAGGTGAAACAGGGAAACTGATCTTGTAAACAGAGCCAAAAGCCGGAAGGGGATGTAAAAAAAGACCGGTGGGAAATTGTCTAGGGGGTTTTTGAAAATAGGGTAAAAAAATCACGTTTTGAACAAACGATGAGAGGAGTTGTTTTGATAAAAAATAAAGGATTAGGATGGTATTTTGAACAAAGGGTTGGGACTTATAAAATATTTAAAAGATGAAACGTAGAAATATTTCATTAATTTTTCGAGCTTGCCGTTATTTTGAACATGTTTTACAAAAAGGTCACTGCAGGTGTTTTGAACAATTTTCAAAGTATAGTGCGTCGCTTTGTCTTGAACAAATTTTACAGATTTTTCTGGTGCTTTGAATAAATTCAGAATTTATGCACTTAGAAGCAGGACACGGTAAATATCTGCTCCACTTGACGACTGAGAGTGTGAAATGTTCATTATTTTTTAGCAGTATTTTCTTTTTACATTTAGCGCAATAAATTCTGTATTTGTTCAAAGTACCAAAATAATCTGTAAAACTTGTTCAAAACAACGCGACGCAATATACTTTGAAAATTATTCAAAACACCTTCAGTGACCTTTTTGTAAAACATGTTCAAAATAACAAGCCCAAAAAAATTACAAAATATTTCGAAGTACCATCTTTTAAATATTTTATAAGTCTCAACCCTTTGTTCAAAATACCGCTATAATCCTTTATTTTTTATCAAAACAACTCTTCTTATCATTTGTTCAAAACGCGATTTTTTTACCCTATGTTCAAAAACTCCCTGGACAATTTCCCTACCCTTGGAAAAAAAGTGGAAGAAATGAAACAAGTTGACTGAAAAAAGAGAGCAGTAAGGAGACTATAGTGAGAGGGAGTCAAAGATACATTGCGATATAATAAATGTTATCGCCTTCAGCAAAGGAAAGCTGATGGAGGGTCCAACAGGGGAAAATATAGATATTCAGGGGAGTCACTATGGAGACTTGCCTTATATTGAGTGTTCGCTTTAAGACTCAGTTAATAGCTACTATTATAATAAAAATATGAAATTACTTTAATACTCATGAAAGTAATAGGATTGGACTGGAATAGTGATAGTCTTATCGAGACTTCTGATGCCACTTTCTATGCCATAATTGTGAAATACAAAACCTGACCAGAGGTAGAATCAATAAACTGAATAATAATAATATAAATAGCTATAGAATGATTAACAATAATATAATAATTATGATGATAATACTTGCGGAATCAACAATGGCAGAATAATTATGAAAACACTGATCGAATTTAACAGAGGATATTAAAATCAAAAAGAGGAAATGAATCATACTCACTTTAATAGAACTGATTAAACTAAATTGAGTACATAAAAGGGGCCATTTATACCAAGTGAGTCCACTTTTCTCTGACAAATACTAAATCCTCTTTAAAAAATCCATGAAGCCCGCATATCAGTGATCTTAAGACGATATCTCGAGGGTACGATATCTTGGTTATTTCAGGAGGTAGTATTTTGCTAGTCCTAATACCCCTTACACCATATATATACCAGGCTCAGGTTCTCACCCCATACCCCAATTTCATCCCTGCTCCTTTATTCCTAAAGCCCTGTCTGACTTGCAGCGTGGATCCTTAGAGAACCCGGAATAAAATGGACAGAATCGTGTGAGTATTATAAAAACGTTGCCCTTGTTGTCACCCAAACTAATCTCCAGTGTTTTCGTTCTGGACTCAATATCATTCTAGAGCCTGCTGGGACGCTATGTGCTTATCGAAACCCCCATTCCCTCCAATTTGTTGGATTATTTTTGGAATAACATAGTAATATAGGGGAATCTGCTCAGAAGGTTAAATAGAATATGAGAAAATGTTTGAAAATACCAGAAGCTTGAGCGCCCTTAATTTAAAATTGTTCGGCTTTTAATGCGTCCAATTAAAATATTCACGAATAAATGAAATAAAATTGGAATTCAATGGATCAATTGAAAAATTAATTTGGACGATTAAGAACCATTCGTAATCGAAAAATGAATTTTCTGAACAGTACCAAAGTCTGGGGCTTAATGTCTCTGTGTAAAATATTTCATTTGATTAGGAATTTACATATCTCAAAGAGTCATCCCATGCAACGACCAATCATATTAAACTTGGAAGTGTTTGAATTTCTGAAAGTTCAAATAAACGAAATTTTTGTTTGATTTCATTTCAAACTTAAAGGGTCTAGATAGAATAAACATATCGAATTGGCCCCCGCACGTGTTAGGCCCAAATTAGATTACTAGATAGGTACCTTGAAAACATAAAATCCTCCCAAGTCTTGATCTTAAAAACACATTTTTTTAGGAGTTATGAAGGGGGAAAGTAAAATCAAAAAAGTGGTTTTTCTCGAAAAAGGCTCGAGGAATTTTAATGATTTTATTTAAAAAAATATATGTTTTGAAGATTAACGAGACAATTTACTAGAAAAATTTATGTACAAAAAAAAGGTAAAAAAAATGTTTCAATTTTTTAAGAATTTTTTTAAGGTTATGTTTTTGAGATGCGAGGACTATCTTTCCATAAACATATCTTCACATTCTCTCATTGAATATATTTTTCTCCCAAAATCATCAAAGTGGTGCGCCAAGGTTAAAAAAATTTTCGAAAAATAAAATTTTTTTTCGTCCGTTTTTTTTATCAGAATTTTTTGCAACATTTTTCTGGTAAATTGTTTCTTTGGACCTCACAACATATATTTTGTTAATTGAAAAAGATCGAATCATTTTTGAGAAAAACTACTTTCTTAATTTCATTGTTCACCTACATAGCTCTAAAAAAATGTGGTTTCAAGGTTACTGTTTCAGGTAATTTTATGTCATTTAGGCACCAACTCATAGCATTTATTTGGGCCTGATACGGGTAAATTTTGTACGTGCTTATTCTCCTGTGATTTTCGCTTATTCATCCACGGATTTTAGTCCATAAAAATAACCTTGTAAAAAGTGCACTCAAATTCTAGATAAAAAAGGAAGGTTTAGAAGATTCTGAAATATTCTGATAGATTTCAGAAGCTTGTGAAAATATTTATAAGATTCTAAAAAAGTTACAAAGTTTTTACAAAATTCTGGAATTCTCTATAAAAAGTTTCTGTAAGAAACTAGAAAATGCTATTGGGCGTATAATTTTAAAATAGGATGATAAATTCAACGTTTTATCAAGTACCTTTTTTCTGCCAAAAATTATCCGTTCTCGAAATAGAATTGGAGGTCTTACCTGAAACAAAATAAATAAAGAATTTATTAGCCACATTTTTCTAAATGTTAAACATTGAAAATTGACAAGATGTAATGCTTTTTTTGAATTAAATAAGATGAATTATATGTATATAT
>JBAGKK010045616.1:0-10309 GCA_037177015.1 Euceroptres primus
CTGTTGTGATTCGTAGTGAAGAAAGCTAAAATTTGAAATTTTTATCAATTTTGTACTCAAATGTACTAAAAAAAAAAAGTACAAAGTCGAGTGTACTGAAAATGTGAGAGGCGTACTCACGTACTCACCAGCCGAAAATAGTACCCAAAAAATACAATTGTACTCAAAAGGGCAACACTGGTGGGGCTATGAGCTACCCATCCTAGTCACGTTCGGATTGCAGCGGGCGCATCTCGATTCAAGCCTCGAACTTCACAGGATATTACTATATCCCAATTATCTTGTTCGATTAGGATGGCCGGGTCTCGTGTGAAAAGGCCTTATTTCCAAGTCTTGAAAATGGGGACATTTAGAGAGAAACTTATCACTGACTGTTTGGGAGGGTAATGACAAATGTTTGACTGTTCTGTCGTCTGGGATGACGTATTGATCAAATTGACCTTTAATTTTTAATGAAACCTTTTCAATGTCTATTTCAATTACCGATAAGTGACTTACGCTCTTCAAGAACAATATTAAACGGAATCCTGCTAATCCTATTTTCTTTGCGACTTCTGAATTTATAAGGATAATTGTCGATCCTTCATCAAGCAACGCATGCGTGTTTATACTACCCGCAGGAACTGTTAAAGTTGTTGGTAGGATTTTAAGTAACGTTTGCTCCTGGCCTAGTCATAAGTGCTGTTTGTCATCGCTCGGAGCCTTTGATTTTTGTTCGGGAATTTGTTTAGGGCCGTTATTTGCCTCCCTGTGAAGTAAACGATGGTGATTTTCATGGCAATTATGTTCCTCACAGGAGCTTTTACTACACACCGATCGTCAATGGACAATTTAGGGAATCTCCAACACGTATATATTGGATGTCCAGTTCTGTTGCAATAAGCACATGTGGAAGTCTGTCTGTTAGGGGCAGTCCCTGTCCTAGCTTGTCCCCACTTTTACCCACCGGATGTCGCATTCATTATCGTGAGGACCAGCCACGGCGCGGTTGGGGTTTTTTGTATCCATGTTTCACATTTTGCCATTTCGTCCTCTTTGTATAAAAACTCTGAAAAAGTTACTAATTTTGGTTCATCCTTATTTGCTAAGTCCATAAATCGATTGTAATTATATATTAGTGCAGAAGACAGTTTATTTATGATTTCTTTGATCAGTTCTGGATTGTGCAAATGGCCGGTATGTTTTAATGCTCGCATGGCCGCGACGCTGTTACGGATTTTTGCTGCGAAAGTGTTTAGATCGGATTTCGTAGAGGTATTTATGGTACTTTTAGCAATTTCTTTACGTTTTGTATTATTCTCTCTATAATATTCGGGATTTCCAAATTGTAATTCTAATGTATCCATAATTATCTGTGCGCTACTAGCTGTTACCATTAGTGAATCTACTGCTTCTTTTGCTTCCCCTTTTAAAGCTTCGAATAAGCGCGCCACGTTTTCGCGATCAGAGTAACCCCCCAACTCAGTTGACAACTCAAAAGCCTGTTATTGTATTATTATTTATTATTGCTTGCGTTAGATCTGTATTTAAATTAATCGCGGATTGAGCTATTTCTTGTTAATGGGAATTTTCATCAACTCAATGCGAAACTCGATCACTTCTTTCTACCTCTTCTAGACAGTCGCCTGGCGGTCGCGGGCTGGGGGGGGGGCACCCTGCCCGCATACTCAAGTGTAACTGCTAATTTTTCGTCTACTAACTCCAATTCAATGCGCTGTTTTTCTTCCAGAACGTGTTCTCTGTCTAATAAAATACGCTCTCTTTCTTCTACCATACGTCTTTTAATATTCGCCTTCTCTTCGGCGGCACTTATCAATAAACGTCTTTTTCTAGAGCTCATTGTACTTACTAAACCTTGGGGCGTTGCTAACGACTGATTTGCAAGAGAATCTTCACTCCTCCGATGTTCTCGATGTGTCATGTCGTTTCTCGGGTTGGTCTCGTGTAGATCCTCTTGTAGGGCCCCACCGTCTTCGTCTCCGTTTAATGAGCCCTGTGGTGTCCCTTGGGTTTGTGGAGGGCGATTTCCAGCAATTGTCGATTCGTTTTCGTCCTCTGGTCTTTTTCGGCACGGAATCCATTTTGATTCCCCAGTGCTGAGCACTTTTCGTTCTAAATACCCTTCTGTAAGATAGGGTAGGACGCACTTTTCAACAACACTTTTTATTAACTCTCACCACTTACCGGAAGATCACTCCCGGGTTTTGACACTAATATGTTTGAAAATCTGTACGACCAACAGAGGAAATGCAAATAAACTTTTTGATTCTCTTTTCTTTTTTCTTTATTTTGAATCTAACTTAATATAATTTAATCAACAATAATTTTGCCATGTGAATTCTTTTTTTTTTTATTACAAAATATCACCATCACTGAAGTACACCGAGTATTCGTAGTATCACCGACTCATACCGGGTTTCAAAACGAACTGAACTTTTGGCCGGGCTTCTCAAGATTTTTCAGCTTTCCCTTTTACTGCCTGGAGCATCAAATTCTCCCACTTTCCTCTTTTTTTTTGTTCGGCTTGGGCTTGAGTTTTGAAAGAAAAATCTTGGCGTGAAAAATTTTCTCGTACCTTCTCAAGGCCAGGGTCACAAAGCAACTGAAAAACACAGAAAACAAAGGAAGAGAAAGAGAAAGGAAATAGTAATTAAATGATCAAAGATGTACAAAGATTCCGGTTATTAACATGCGTACTAAAGCTATTTTCCGGCCACAAGTTGTGTTTGTGTTCTTCACACTTTCTTATCAGTACCCCCCCTTTTTTTACAAGTGTCCCGTCTCACGGTTGGTCATCTGCAACCAAATGCTTTTTGTCGCCCTCTAGCCGTCCTTGGTTTTTCTCCAAGTAATTTGTTTAAATCCCTTGACCTCTTGCGAGGTCAAGTGCCTTTCTTACCTGGCGGTCGTCCTTGGAACTATCTCCAAGTATATTTCGAATTTCGAGGGATCACCTTTTTTTTGACTCCTCTTTCTTACATGGATAATAGGAGTTCTTCAGGAGGGTTGTCGGATATGATCCCAACAGTCAGAAATACAGATAAAATTTTTTTGGGGAATTTGATACTTTGAAAATTGTAATTTTTGACATTTATCTGGAATTTTTTTTTGAAACCACCCCTAGGTTTTATTTAAAAACTTGAGGATAATAAGGGTGCCTAAGGAGGGTTGCCGGATGTGATCCCAATAGTCAGAAATTAAATAAAAATTTTTTTGGGGACTTTGATACTTTGAAAATTGTCATTTTTGACATTTATCTGAAAATTCTTTTTGAAACCACCTCTAGGTCTAATTTGAAAACTTGTGAATAATAGGGGTGATAAAGTAGTGATTTTACTTTTGTAAGGTTTATTTTATAGAAAAAATACAATGAAAAATGATTTTGTAATTAGTGGTATTTTCTATTTTTTAATTTTTTTGGGGTCTTCTCGACCCCTACACAGGGGTAATTTTTTTAAATTTTCAAAAAACGAGAAGCGATGCTCACTTTGGTTTTCAATGACGAGTAATTTGATACCTGTAATATATTTTTATATTTTTTCCCTAGGTCGCTAGGGAGGTACAAAAAATAGGCTAACTTTGCGGTCACTCTTTCGGCTCATTTTGTTGATTAGAGGCTAAGAAAAAAATTTGTTTAGTGAAAAACACGTTTTTAAGGTTATGTCGCAATTGAGACGATTGAAGTTAGTGTTATATGGCTTAAAAATTTTCTCTTTTGATAACATTTCGAATGATATAAAACTCTTTGGCCAAACGCGTTGAGACAATTTTAATATTGTATCCTTGCTTATAGCCTTTGAAAAATTCATATAGTTTGAAAATTACAAAATCAAAATTCTCGTTGCAGAAAGAAGATATTCGAGCAAACTCAACGGCATTTGAAAGAGCAAGACTTATGCTTTGAAATGTTGTGTATATTTTTTCGAGAAAAGAAAATGTCGCGATGCTATGTAACCTCGAAGATAGTCAAAAACCGCGTTTTTCGCACTTTTAGGTTAGGATATTTAAAAAATCTGATGTGATAAAGCAATTCTGAGGTTGGATTCGAATTCATCGACCCAAAATCTATGAGAAATGACTAGTCTCATCCAATATGCAATTGTCAAGTCGGGCTGTGTTATTCTCAAAACCCCCTAAAATCCCTTTATTTGAAATTACATTCCTTAAGCCTTTTTTTTATTTAATTGCTCCAATTAATTTTCCATGAATAACATAAAACTTATGACATTCAAAAATTCTTTTAATGTTTTCTGAAATTTCTCATAATTTGCATTTTTTTTAATTTTAAAACTCTTCCATAACATATTAAATTCTTCTAGGTTTTTTCAGAATCTTTTAGAATCCTTCAAAATCTTCAAAACTTCTCTGAAATCTCTAAAAATTCTCCCCAATTTTCTAGACTATTCCAGATTCTTCTAAGAACCTCTAAAATCTTCAAAACTCTTGCATAAGCTTCTAGACGTTTACAGAATTCTCTAGAATCTTTTAGAATCCTCAAAACTATACAAAAAGGCACCAGAAAATTTTCACAAATCTTTCAGAATCTGCAAAACTTACCTGAAATCTGCAAAAATTCTCCAAAGTATTCTAGGCTGTTCTAGAATCTTCTACAATGATTTAGATTTTTCTGGATTCTTCCATATTCTTTTAGAATACTCTGGGTTCTCCTATAACAATCTTGTAAAATATTAAAGAATATCTCAAAATTTTCCTTTAATATGCTAAAATATATTCCAAAATCTTCTAAAATCCTCACGAATATTCTGAAATCCAGAATTTCCAGAAATCTGCAGAATCATTTAGAACCCTCTAAAATCTACAAAAAAACTCGCATAATCTTAAAGAATCTTTAGACTGTTTCAGAATCTTTTGTACACTTCCACAACCTTCTAAAATCTTTTAGACATTTCCAGATTTCTCCAGAATCTTTTAGAATCCTCAAAAAGTTACAAGACTCCCGAAGTTGTCTTAAATCTTTAGAATCCGCAACAATTATCTGAAATCTAAAAATTCTCTAAGATATTCGAGACTGTTCTAGAATCTTCTACAATGATTTAGATTTTTCTGGATTCTTCCATAGTCTTTTAGAATATCCTGGGTTCTCTAACTTATGAAATCTCGAAGAATATCCCAAAATTCTTTCTTTAATATTCTACAAAATATTTCAAAACATTATAGAAGTTTCCAAAATCTTCTAGAATTCTCAAGAATATTCTGAACTACAGAATTTTCAGAATTCTGCAGAATCATTTAAAACCCTTTAAAATCCACAAAAGACTTTCATAATCTTGAAGAATCTTCTAGACTATTTTTATAGAACCTTCCTAAAATTCTATAAACTTTTTGAAAGTTTTCAAGAAAAAAAACATCTAAAAAAGACTAGATGATTTTAAAAGTTTATGGAAAAATTCCAAAAATTTTTGAGGATTCTAAAAGATTCTGAAATAGTCTAAAATATTTATTTATATTAGATTTAATATGCATTGAGTAGGGGAAACCACCCAACAGTAGATAATGATTAACAGTAGATAATCTTTATTAATTAGGAAACTAGCCAAGAATCTTGGTTGGTTCTTTTAGTATACAATGTCGGCAATGGTAATGTCTTGTCAGACAAATTTTCATTGAAAAAGTATCATTATTTATTGTGTGAAAGCAAAAACTTAATTTTTAGTATTGGAAAAAAAATTTTACCTTTTTTTTATTCATACTTTTCATCTTAATGAAATTTTTCTGAGGCATGGTTTTAGATTATAATCAAAATTTGAAGGTTAATAAACAATATGTATATGGTCAAAGTGTTAATTTTTATTATATATAAATATTTCAGGACTTTTTCTTTGACATTCCATTTTCCAACAGTAGATAATTGTGATATTTCGCTGGCACAATTGGTAGCACTGCGATGATCTCGAGCTGTATTCATTGAATGACACCAAATGTCACATTTGTTTAGAGATTTAGCGTGGTTAATTTTTTAAACATTTCAGAAGTATTTATGTTTATTAAATAATTCTATCCGCCCGGAAATATATCATTGGCAAATTGGAATATAAGAATAATTATGAATAGTAGGCAGATATGTCGCAAAATAGTATTATTGTGTGTATAAAGATATCTATAAATTACTATTATTATTATACAAACTGAATGCATTTTTTGCAAGAACTTTAATTTTGTTGATTCGTAGTAGATCCATTGGTAAATTAATGTAGAAAACACGTCCATTAAAAAATATGAAATTACTATTGATTGAAATATCTTGAAAACATTTTTTAAAGTTATTTAGAATAATCAACTGAAAATAAAATTCATTCAAAATTTTTCGTAATATTTAAAAAATTATGAATAGGTTAATTCATATTTTGTACTAAATTGTGAGAATACATTGGTTTTGGAGAAAATTAATTTAAGTGTTTTTTACTTGTTGTAAGCATTTTCTGTAAAAAAATTTGCAATTATTTTTAATGAAGATAAAAATATAGAATCACGGCTAATACTTTTTCCTTTAAATTTGAAAATTAATTATTTTATTTAATATTTTAAATTTAATTATCATTTTTATTTTTTCTTTATTAATATAAAAATAACTGCTAAAGAAAAACTTGTTTTCAAGTTTCATATTTATTTGTTTTAAATAGCTCCTAAATAATTTCCTGAAAAAACTATACAAGTTTTGTCTATTCTCTAGATTTCAAAAAGTTTGCGCTTTTTGGCTATCATATGCCAGGTTGGGTTATGAACTTCCTTGAATCGGTACCAACCTCATGAAATTTGAGAGATGAGAAAGTGTCAAAATTTTAGTTGCTATGATTTTTCGTAAAGTAAAGAAAGTTTGAACTATCTTTTAATCAGCAAACTAATTTTAAGTGAAAGTATACTTATTATAAATTTTTATTATTGATATCTAATTATTCTATCGTGCCCAGGTGTAAAACCACCAACGGTTATCTACTGATGGATGGACGTGTCAAAATCGAACCTTTGACAGCGTCTAATAAAAATTTTTAATGCAGCTAAGTAATTCATTTAATAATACTTTTTTCTATGTCAATACTTACTTGAAAATACAGGCTTTATTTAAATACAGAAATTTTTCTGTTTTGTTGGAAACTGACGCACTAAAGCGCCATGGATTTTTTCCCTATCTACTGTTGGGTGGTTTCCCCTATTAAGTTTAATAAAATTTTATTAATAAAATAAAACATGTGTGTTAAATTTAACAACGTGTGTATAAAGTAATTTGCATATACCGTACAGAAAGTCTGTAATACATTTTTATGACACTGCAAACCAATTATATGTGTTTTGAAAATTTTATTACTTGATCATTTGCACTGATAATGCAGTGATACTTTTCATATCAAATTCTGAATACGATAATTAATTTAAAAATTTATTTTCATTATAACCCTGCTGTTTATTTCGAGTCTTGATGGAAACTGTTGTTTTTAGCTTCTTGATACTCGGAATTTAGAACATTAGAGTTTGTAAGTTTTCGGAAAAACAAGAAATTTTCAACTAGTAGTTTAAGAGTTGGGAGAAATTTCATAGCTCTAATTTCCTGCGAACTATTTTTCTGTATCCTATTAAAGAAGTTAGAAAATTTTTTTTTATATGGATTATTACTACTTTAATCTTGTCCAATATGCTATGTTTAAAGATATCAACAAATTTTTTATCTCTATAGTTTTTATTTCTCTTTCTTCTTACAAGGAAAGTCTTTCCAGAGATCTCACCGTTTGGCGAAGTTTTTCGCTAGGTGTAGTACATATACACTGCAGTCAGGAGGAAAGGCAATTCATTATGCCGATAAGTGGAAACTCGGCTGGGAAATGGAAGTTATTTGTTGGATAGCGTTCATACTGCAAAACTTGCGTATTTCTTTTTACGAAAGCAATTCTCGGTTCGTCGTCTCGGTGACTCAAATCATCCAAGATGTCTGACGAACGGAAAATGTCATAATATCGCTAAGGGCCAGCAAGTAATGAGTCACAAGGGACTTTTTCTGGAACAGCTTGAAGATGCTTCAAGGAAAGATATTTCATATTCGATTGATTGCTTTCGTTTGAATAAAAATGCAATAGGATCGAAAAAATCTAATGATGAAAGCAGAATCTATTTTGAAAATATCTTTGTAACACAAATGAGAATAATCTTTTCTATATTTAAAGAAATAGTGTGCCACGAAAGCCTCCTAGTTGCAAAAAATAATATTTCGAAAGAGCGAAATACCTTATCATTTTTAACCCTTTAAAACCGGCATCTATTTCCATGTGAAGAAAATTAATTTTTTTAACTTCCTGACATTTTTCTGGTTGAAAATTGCCATTTCTGGAAAATTCAGTTCTTAATTCTTACAATAAAATAAACCAATTTTTTAAATGAATTACTGTTTGAAATATTTTATTCAGAATGCAGTACTTTTCCTTAATGTTTTGCAGAATTTCATCGAATATACAGGCTTCACAGTCTTTATCCCCTCCATCGTGTAAAAAAATTTCTCCTTTTTTAAAAGATTTCCCCTTTTTCAAGAAACTTCCCTTTTTTATCGTTTTCCCCCTTAAATTCGGACTGAAAAAACCCAATAAGATTCAATATTTTTAGATATTTTGAAGCTTATTTTAAGATTTAAATAATTAAAGATGCCTTCAAAATGCAACAATTAAAAAAAAATAACATATGGACAATTTCAAATCTGGTAAAGTTCAAAATTTGATAATTTCAATGAAAAACGACGATAATTTCTAAATTTAAAAATGAGAAGCATTTGAAATTAAACACTTTCAAAATTTAATTCTTCAGCATAATTAAACAATTTTAATTTTTGTGCTAACAAAATTCGTCAGATTCAAAATAAAGTATTAAAATGTTTGAATGTAAAAATTTTCAAATTACACTCATCGCTCGTAATAAGGCCAACCTCAGGGATAGACGGCACTATAATGGGTACGATTAAAATCCAGTTTGAATCGGATTTAAAGCGACGAGCGAGCACTCTTATCTCAACACTCAAGACCGCCTATATAGTCTCTAAACGTACAAAAGTAAGTGCGCCAGAGAGTCGCGATGTAAACAACTTCTGGCGGCCCTGACTGCCCGAGCGATGCGTCGCGGAACGCTCAGGGGGAGAGACAGAAGCAGTCAAGCGTGAAGAACCTTGAAACCGGCCCTATTACGGTCGACCTTATTACGCGCGATGAATGTATATAGATGCCTTTAAAATCGAAAAGTTGAATGACATTCTAATTCTATTTAGAGCGCTTTTCATTCAAAAGTGTTCAATTTTACATAAATGTTTTCAATTCGACATTATTCAATTTTCTAAACGTTTTGAATTCAAAATTGTTCAATTTTAGGCACTTCTTTTTATTTGAAATTGTACTATTTTTATCGATTAATATTTGAAACTAAACCATTTTTTAACCTAGTCATTTCAGTCTGAATTGAGTCAACTTTTAACGCATTGAATTGAACATTTTTAAATTTAAAACTCTTCAGAATTTAAATTCTCTAATTTTTGAATGAGTTTATCTTGATTTGACCTTTGTGATTGTTTTCAAATTGAAATTGTATAATTATGAACTTTTTAATTTTTAATCGTTTAATTTCTAAAGTATCAATTCTAAGCCTTAAGGGGGTATTCTATTGTGATGGGTACTTTTTCACATAATTTTTTGGAAATTTTTTTTTAAATTGAAAATCAATATGATTTTGCAATCTTTTACACTGTATTGGCACACATTTAAACTATGATATACATTTTTTTAAATAAAAATATTCAAAATGGTGGACGCTGCCCTGGCTAAAAAATGAGGCCTCAAAAAAAAAGTGCCCGGACGGTGAGCATGATTCTGGCTCTCCAGGTAATCTGAAAGCAAAAAGTCAAAGAGATTCTTAAAATGTACACTTGCGGCTATCGTATGTAGTAGAATAAAAAAAAATTTTTAGTTTAAAAAATGGCGGTTTTTTGAAAAAGAAAAATTTTTTTCACGTTTTTTTTTTTGGGTTTAACAGGACATAACCGTTTTAAAAATTAATATTTAAATCCAATTCTACTACGGACAATAGGCACACGCTTTCTAAACACGTGTGCAAAGTGACGACCTAATTGATAATTTAGTTTTTGAGATATCGTGCTCACTGACTTTTTTTGGAGACCTCAACTTCAAAAGACTGTAGCGGCGCTATTTTGAATATTTTTATTTAAAAAATGTATATCATACTTCAAATACCGGGGGATCAATTCTATAAGAAAAGGCTTTCAAAGTAGAACCGATGTAATACGGGATGAAAATGGCAACTTAGT
>JBAGKK010045625.1:0-10307 GCA_037177015.1 Euceroptres primus
CACACCCATATTAGTGCGTAAAACGGCTTATGACACACCCACTAATATGGGTGTGTTAAAAACGCATTTTACGCACAATGTGTCAAAAAATATCGTATGCAACTCGTACGTACGGTTTTACACACATGTTGCATAATATACTATAAGATTTAACTGCAGGGTGATGAGAAAAACTAACAGTGTTTTTTAACTTGTATCGAAGGACTCTTTTACTGTGCATGAACTGTTCAAATCAGATGATTCCTATTAAAAATTACTTTGGGTGTGCAATTTTCTCACGCTTCTTATACATAGATAAGGATACTGTGTATTTAAAAAATACATAAAATATAATCTTTCAAGCTTCATTCGTTTGAAATTAGCGGGGGACGGGAATTCCGAGTTTATTTTGAATTGACTCATATGTATATACTTTTAATTGATGCTGGGAAACAACGAAGGTTAAATATGTAATAGAGTGACGGGGTAAGAAATAATGTAGTGTCAATTTATTCTTAAGCTTGCTTGATTAGCGGTTTTGCGATGAAATGGGTAAGATACGCGGAAATAAACAAATAAATCGTCATTTGTTAGAAATTGAAAATATATTCGGATGTATGGAATATTTACAATGATGTTCAGATAACTACATTTCCGAACTTCCGGTTTCAAAACCTTACAAACAGTTGAAAAATATATATATATCCTTAGTCCCTGAAATTAAAGACGTTGCTCAGAATTTTTCCTCGACACGGTCCCTCGACTTGACTGCCGCCCGCCACGCCACACCGCACAGATTAGCGGTACACTCCGAGTAGTCCGAGTCCGGTATATACAGTTGAAGTAGCGTATGCAGCTGGGCAGGTGGTACAGCAGTGCGACTAGTTCTTACTTCTTATCTTCCTTTTTAGCGGCTATCCTTCTATTTTCTGCCAGTGAAAAAAAAGTGGAATTCTATAGATACATACTAAAACACCGGGGTATCAAAACGTCGTTGCAAACAGTTGTTGACAATTATATTATGTGAAAAAAAATGAAATTATTTTTTATTTACTGTGTTTGAAACCTGAAAATTCATTTATAAGAAAGCTTTTTCGAGGTTTTTCTTATTCAAATACATAAATCGTTATTTTTAATAAGAGTATATTGTATAAATTTAAAAAAAATGCCGACAAACAAATGATTTCTTTGAATCAGCAGTAAGACATGAGTTTGTTGCCTTTAAAAATATTATCTATATTTATTTCAATTAAGTAAAAAATTACTCTATTTTGTTTAATATCCCTCCCCCAGACGAATGGTAGAAAATATTAATTGGCATCTCTTAAGTTTCAACGCGATATATTTTTTGGTTTAAAAATAGGACCGCCGAATATTTTTTATATCCCGTCGTTAATTTGTGACATCATAACATATTACAACGCCCTTAAGCAAAGGAAAGTAATCTACGCGATTGTAACAGAACGTATAAGCAGGTTAAACGAATAATAATGTTTGTAATTTTCTGCGTGTTTTTTTCTCTCTTATACATCTCAAAACTCCATTTTCTCTCATTCTCTCCCTATTTTTATCTCTTTTATTTTTCTTTTATTTTTAACTCTTGGTGCTGTTGCTTTCATATTTTGAATTGATATATTAGAGAATGCGAAATCTGTTTCTAAAACTTTCCGAGACAATCCGTTTGTTTCCGATACATTCCGATTAAATATGAAACATTTTAGTTGGATGAGTGCAGAATCAGGCATATTATTGAATGCAGATCCAACACGGATAATTGAAGTATTTGCCTCTGGTGGATTTAAGTGAAAACAAAACTGTATTTAGATTGATGCGTAATTATTCGGATTGAACTTTGGAATCATTCAATATCATTAAGAATGAGCGAAACCAATCGGATTTAATGCGTAATGGTTGCGTAATTATTCGAAATGAATACGAAACGGTCCAACAGAGTCAATCGTAATGCTGAATCGTAATCGAACGGAGTGATTCAGAATAGATTTTGGTTTCATTCTGAATTAATCCGTAGTTCGGAAACAGATTTCGCACTCATTTGCATTCGATTGGATTCATTTGGATTCGTGCTGATTTAAACTGAATAAATTTCATTCCGAAACTTCCACCAGGGTTTCTTACGTTCACCGCAAGCTGTTTCGCCTGTTGGGAAGGAAATCATCATTTACCTTTTACTTTTGAATTAAAAGCAAGAATAAGGAGCTAATTGTAAAATAGAAGAGCAAGATCAAGTACATGTAAAAAATGAGTATATAAACATAGAGATAGGGAATATGCTGAACAGACTAGATAAAATGGGGGGAGAGGAGTGCTATACACAATTGCAGGCAACATAGGGGAATTGTAGCTAAAATGGACACCTTAGCATTAATCAGCTTGATATTTTCAAAAATTAAATAATTTCTATAGAAAATGAGTCTGATAAAGGGTACTTTGACATTTTTTCTGTAATGTCCAAAGATTAAACACGTATATTAAAATTCATATACCTTCATATATTAAAAATGTATTAAATTTACGATCATTTATAACAGTGAAGATAAATCTCTAGATGAATGTTAAGGAATTAAGAATAGGGAGTATCAAACGTAGCTTGCTCTGCTCTCATAACTGATGCATTAAATAGTAGATGTGTTTGGTTTTAGCTAAACTGCTAATTACAGCAGTAGCACAAAGGTATGAGAACGATGATGTTCCCTTCGTGTAGAAGAGAAGGACCTGATTGAAAATGGGAAGCAGTGGCAGTTCCCATCAGCATCAACAGCAGTGGACGCATACCTTTCCACGAGAACTACAGCTGGCGCGGCATCACTCTCAACCCCCGGGTCACAAAGTTTTACCGGAGCCACCGAACCAGAGGCTGCGAGCTACCAATAATGGAAACATCATTCACAACGGTGGCACTATAAGTGCTCGTAGACCCGAAGCGTCTTCGACGCTTCCACATGACTTTAATAAGGTAGGTATATACATATATTTCATATTGAATTGAGTCACCAAAAGTGCGAATACGATTCTCTCTGATGGAAAATCGCACTTATATCTGTGTGTTATATCTGTGTATGATGCGCTGCTATTCATTGAATAACGCATCAAAAAATTGCTGTTATCGCGTTGAAAGAAAGGTATCAAAGTTTGCCATTCATACAAATTATATTCACCTGTTGTTTTCTTTTTTTCTGATTAGCACGGGGCAGCAGGATTCAGAGATAAACATATTGCTTCCTCCAACCTGGGCCTACAGTCTCGCCGAACCAGCAGCGACCAGTACCCGCAATATCTTCACCTGCGCCACCGTCATCATCAGAATCAGAGCCGTATCTCCTCCTGCGGACAATGTCAGACTGCTGGAGAGGATACTAGGAATCGAGATAACGAGATTTCTGCCGATCTCAAGAGATTCGGAAGCGAACCGGATTTGAGGCAAGTTTGCCTTGTTTATAAGGGAGCGACGTCTAATGTGGCGCAGCAGCTAATGTGGCGCACTCGTATTTAAATAAATTAACGCATTTTGAAAGAAGAGGGTGAACACCTAATTTTTAGGTGTCATTTTTAATGAACAAAAATACAGCAAATTAAAAGTGCGCCACATTAACTTCCATGGTCAGGAAACTCAAAGCTTAACTACTTTATTCAACTCAAAATTAATTATAGCCTTACGTAAAACAAAGCTAAGATATTTTTTTACATATTTCATATCTGTTATAACGATATCGCTTTTATTTTTGTTTCTACCAAATACCGTATACATTTCAAAATTAATTAAATTTATAACCTTGACAGCACCCATTTACGTCCTCAAAACAGCCCGGGATATCCCAATTTCAGCCCTTTACAGGATATCCCGTGGGTTAACTCATGGATATCCCTGGGATAACCCGGAAGCTTAATAGGATATTCCGCAATATCCTAATAGAGAAATGATAAATGTACAATATACCTATATTATTCAAACAATAAATTAATTAATAAGTTAAATAATTGAATTAATTAATTAAATAAATAATTAACCACTCATTATTTTAAACTGTTAAATTTTTGCTGTTTCTACAGATATTCATTTGGGCATCAGTACGAGGAGGATCGATCTGAGTCTCGACGTTCTGGCTCTCGGCAGTATGCTGCTGACCGTGACACGCAAGAGCGACAGCAAAGTCGTTACCGATCGAAGAAAAAGTACAAAGCACCACCGCCTCCGCCACCTGCGACGAATGGTATCGAGGAAGTCCATGGCTCCTCGCCCGATTCTTTCAAATGGGAACGCAATCGTGACGAACGAGATTCTCGAGGAGCTTGTAGAACTGCAGATCCTTTGGCGCTTCATCCACCACCACCACCACCGCCAAGGAGGTCCCGCCTCTTTAAGACTCGCGCCGAGTCTAAAAAGTCTCAGGCCAATTGGAACTGCTCCTCTGGTTCCACCACTTCCCTTCATCACCTTCGCGGGGGTCAAGATTTCTGCTCTGAGAATGAAACTTCCAGACGTCGTCTCCGTCAGGAAGTCGTCGTCTGCGTAGGCGACGGCGATTGTTCATCTTGGCAAAGAGCAACTGAACACGAGGACGATGACGGGAATATAGCAGCGCTTGCTGCATGGTCTGATTGCCGAGAAAGCATCAGCAGTAGCAGTAGCAGGAGGAGAAGGAGATTTCAAATTTGGGAGGGCAAAAATACTCTCCAAAGGAGCATGAGCAGTCCTGAATTTCAAGCTGAATTAATACAGGCGGCTAAGAAAGTTCGAACTAATCTGGAATATTGCAAAAGAGGTGCCCCTGTTGGAGATTCTATTATCGGATGCTCCAAGGACAGGAAAATTCTCCTGAGTAAGATTAGATTTTGCTCCTATATAGATATAGATCGAGTGAGTGACCCTATATAGATACAGATATACTGAGTGATTTTCCATTAACGTGACAAACTTCAGGGGTGGATTCCTAGTGTAAAATTGAGACGAAAAGTCCTTTACCACTTTTTCGATGGACGCACCGTTTTCAAGCAGGCGGATTTTAGAGATCAATGGCGCCTGCAAAAGTGCGAGTGAGACGTAACGCTCTCCGTAACGCAAAAGTGCGTAAACTGCCTATCTACATGGACGCGTTTTTAGTTTGCGCACGGCGTATACGCAGACACTGTTTCTCTCTTTCGCAGCGGAAGAAAGAGACAGAGTATTGCGCTTTACGCCGAGCACAGCCAAACGCATGTCCATGTAGATGCCGGGAAAGCACTTTTGCAGGCGCCATTGAACTTTAAAATCCGCTTGCTTGAAAACGGTGCGTCCATCGAAAAAGTGGTAAAGGACTTTTCGTCTCAGTTTTACACTAGAAATCCTTCCCTAAAGTTTGTCGCGGTAATGGAGAATCACCCCACACACTCGCACATATCGCGTAACCGTGCACTAATTCTACGCAGATATAAATAGAAAATTATTGTAAACTCAATTTTTGTTTTGTTGTTTTTAATTTCTTCTTTCTGTAATAGATATGTATTTATAATAGAAGCATACTTGAGAATGAGAATGACACATTAGTTGCAACTTTAAATTTTAAATTCTAGGCAAGAACCAGCAGCGGCGACGACGACGGAATTCTCAAGATTTTTCCAAAATATCTAGATCGCGTCAAAAGGAGGAGGAGGAGGAGGAGGAGGGGGCGGAAGATGAGAAGGAAGAGTCGATTCGGACCTACGAAATGAACAGTAGGATAATCGAAGATGCAACGAGAAGAAGGATGAGGAGGAGAACAAGCCAATCATCTCCGGGAGAAATTGATTATTCCAGCAGCAAATTAAGCAACGGTGAAAAGTCGCTAGAAAAAGTAGAGGATCAAAAGACGCGTGTCATGGTTCTCTTGAGGAAGCCACTTTGTGACAGTGAAAGGTCCAAGATCCGGCTGGATTGCGGGTGGGAGGAAGATGAAAAAAAAGGAATGCAAGTTGATTCAAAGACGAGAAATGAATTAAATAAGACGCAGCAGGAAAGATTGCGGAGCAGATCTTCTGAGAGTACCTTTTTAGAGACGACAAGGAGAGAGAAAATGGAAGTTAGAGGTCAAGGATCTGGCAAAGAAAGCACTCCCGAGTCCTCAAAAACTAGGAGGAGAAGGATTGGTAAGGAAAATTCGGATCCCAAGAGTAGACGTCGGAAAGAAAATTCGAGGGAGAGTACTGATGAAAAAGGCTGGAACGAGCCACTTGCAAAGATGGAGAAGAAGGAACTAAACAATAAGGTGGTTGGGGTAAAAGGAGGATTAAAAGCAGCAGTAGCAGCAACAGTGGAGAGCCGTTACTGGGAAAAATGCCGAAACATGTACGTTTTTTATTTTAACTATACCTACAAAAGGTTAATTTTTATTTTAGAATTAATTTGACATTTTGTTTCACTTATAATAATGCAAAATTACAGAGTGCCAGCATCAGACTTTTCAAAACCAAAGACGTTCTATTTTGGCATGGCCGATAGCCACTCACTAATAGCCAAAGAATCTAGAGATAGCATGCTATATCGAGAAAATAATCAGCAGATTCAATCATCAAGACTGCTGGAAACAGACAACAAAAGTCTGATGATTGATCACGACGAGGTGAGTGCAGAAATGAATGATTTGTATTTTACACGTTAACTTATTAGGGTACAGTTATATTTGAGGAAGAATAGAATCCATCCAATAGCATCAATCTGTAATTCAACAAACATATCTTTTTAGAGACAAAATCTCCATATCGCTTTCGTATTCTGATTCTAGCTAGCAAAAAAAAGCCAAAGTGAGATTGATGACATTGCCTTGAAATTGCGGCCTACCTTGCCAAAGAAGCAACCAGAAATTCCGAGATTTTCACCATCTGCTGCCTGGCGGTTGCTCTCCGCCCTAGAAACAGCTGGACCAACGATGAGTACCGTCAGTGAAGAAATACCGGTGAGAATTGAAATGAAGGTCCCAATGCTGAAAGCGGTCTTAGCAGTTGGCAGCATTGAGAAAAACAGGTGCTTTCTATACGTACATATAAAGTTGGCTTACTAATAGTAAGAAGGTCCCTCTTTTTCTACCAACTTAAAATGCTAAGCTCCCTTTTAGCACTGTGCGCACTTAAATATAGTTTGTCATATGTGACCGTCCACAAAGAAAGGGACTTAAAGCCCAAAAAATCGATTTTCAGTTTTTTTACACAAATCGATAGTTTTTGAGTTCCTCTTTTATAATAAAAAACAATTTTTTTATCTTAAAAATTCGAATTGTTATTAAATTGAGGTTATTAAATTAATAAATTAAAATGAGGCCCTCTTATGGAGTTCCTGCGTTGGACCGCTTCTTCAATCGCTCCTCCTGTAAAATTTATAGCTCCCGCGCGGTAGGTCTCTTTCTTCGTGGACACCGGTCACATATATCTACAGATGCATAGATGTAATATGGTCGTAATTGGATCCAAACTCAAAGCGAAATCGAGGGATGTGAAAAAAAAACACTCTTGAAATTCAGAGACTTAAAAATAAAAAGAAATCTTTTCCCTTAATCCGCTTAAAAGCTGAAACGTAGCTGTTGTTTGATTGTCTTATTTCTATAATTCACCACTCATTTAGGTGATGTTTGAAGAGCGAATAGAACGTCTCTCCCGTCCACCACCACTCATGATGGCTTTGCAAGATCCCCGAAGTTCCCTTGACAAATCCGGAGACTCTGGAATATCCGGAGATGCTGGTGCCGTTAATGACGATTCTCTTGATGTGGGTGGATCACCCAACAGAATAAAACCTCCTCCACCTCAGCGACCGACCTGGACTCCACAACAAGATCTAGGAGAAGAATCAAGTAGCGACGCTGGTTTGGACTCGTCTCCACCTCCTCTTCACATTAGTCCCGTTAAATTTCCCAGCACAAGGCCTCACGTCTTCTCTCTATCTCTTCCCCGAGAAGAAAACCGACTACTTTACGATCACAATTCAGCATCAGTAGAACCTAAAACAAAGCAAGACATGTTCTCCTTTAATTCCCTTCAGAAATTAAAACGTTCTGTTTCCGGAGCTTTAGGTTTTTCTCCCAGCATGTTGGAGTTGGAAAAAAAAAGATTACCCGGCGATTTGAATTCCGCTCTCGACGATAATTGGCTTTTATCAACAAGTCCACCGACTTCTTTGCAACATAATCAAATCAATAAAAATTCTAAATGTAGGGCTTGGGAATCTGGATTCAGTAACGTAGCAGGGGATAAAGCTGAGGATAAAGAAAAGCAGGAAAAAGATCAAATTGACGCTGAAGACAGAAAATCGGACTTGACTACATTTATTATGAGACCAGCACTTCCTCCTCCATCCTTTTCATATCTAGCCTCTGGAGGTCACGTCATGTATCTTCCAGATTCAAGAGCAGCCGGAGATGAGGATTCGAATATCAAGTTAGAATTTCAGTACAAGCAGCAACAACAGGCTGCTACTACTACTATTACTAGTATTAGTACTAGGTATAAGAAAAATGAATCAGAGGAAAAGGTAAATTATTCTTTAGATAATAATCCGAGTAGAAGATCGTTTAACTATTCAAAGTTCAGGAAACTGAATGATGCGGGTGACAAAAAATCTTTGGTTTCGAGCAGAGGGTTTTCCAAGTCGTGTGAGAATATTTCCTACGAGGCAAAACAACGAGAAAAAGAATCACCTGAACGCCGTCCGGCAAATCTTCAGGATAAAATGGAAGAAAAGAGAGAAAATACTAATAAAAATAGCAATAATAATAATAATCATGGAAAGACAACGTCTAGCTCGAGTAGACCTAAAAGATTTACGTTCCAGTCGACGGTGAGACAGATTGAAAGGCGGAGACTAGCTGAGAAACTCTCAAGAGAGGCGGAGGCTAAGGAAAGACAGAGGAAGAATGAATTGGAGGCGATGAGGAAAGTTGAGGAGGAATTCCAGAGGAAAAGAGCTAGGGAAAAGGCAAACATAAGGCACCAGTTGAGGCTTTATAGTATGGATGAGAATATGAGGTAACAATAATATAAAAATTACCATAAAATGTACTTTTACTTATTACTTTTACTTTTTACTTATTATTTTTCATATAATTGAATACATACATACGTATATATCTATATTTTAATTTTAAAATTGATAATGATTAAAGTCCAAGTTCGCTGTTTACACTTTGATGAAAAATTATTTGAATATGTATTGCGAATATGTAATAAGTACGTAGGTATACACATAATAATGATTAATTTGTAAATTATAAATTTTTTTGTTTTTATTGTACATACTATAGTTTGCCAACAACTTGGGACAGTACTCAGCTCTCGAGAGCAGAACCAGATGGAGCTCCATCGTCTTCGGCATCCTCTCCAACATCCGCACCCGCAGCAGGAAACTTCGACTCAGGTCATCCGAGAAAAAACAGTGCGAGTAGTGACGAGTATCACAGAAAATTAGGAACGACCTTCGATTTTAGAAGAAATAATCATCAGCATCAAAATCGCGAGCACAGAGAGTACAAAGATTACAGGTCCAAGTACTATGATTGGACGACCACGAGCGCAGATGCCGCTTCATCTTCTCATACTGAGTACAAACAAACAACAGTTCACCCCAAAGTCGTCTACGATATTCCCAAAAGTTCTCCTATTTTTGTGGACGCAAATTCAACTCACGTTAATAAGCCAGCAGTAAATCTTAATTCTACCCCTAGGTCCGACAATTATAGGTAAGTATATAACATTTTAAATATAGGCAATTTCCAGAAACATCAATATAAATTTTTCAAAAAATCCTGAAAGAATGTACCAGATTGCATGAACGTGAAGCTTTATAAATATTTTTAGTGAATGTGTGTGTGCTTGTTTTCAGAAATAACGGCAGAATAAATTATATACTTTATTTGTCTTTTGTAGAAAAGATTTTGCTCATGGAGCCGTGACAGCTGCGAGGTCTTCTAGCGAAAGTGAAATATCGCAACCAAATATTTATTCTAGGCATTCTGGAAGCAAAAGCAAACCACTTCGTTCTAGGTATGAATCTCGTGACTCTCTAATTTAAAAAATTTAATAATGATTTAATGGGAATGTTGTTTACATGGATTGAGAATTTTAAATTATTTATTATTTTAATTATTAAATTATTACACTTTTTGAAAACTTATTCGTATATATATTTAGAATAAGACTACAGCAGTCAGTGGCGTAGCCAGGATTTGACAAAGGGGGGGGGGGGGGTTTGACTGTCTGAACAGAAAGTATGGTACTATTTACAGGGAAAAATTAGGGTAATATAGTAAGACATACAATTTCTAAATATCATATTTATTATTATTATTATATTATTCCTATTTGAACAT
>JBAGKK010045636.1:0-10307 GCA_037177015.1 Euceroptres primus
GTGATTTGAATCACTTCTTTTGAATCTTTTGGATACATTTTAATTATCATTCCAGTAGAGAGATCATAATATTCAACAAATGGATAAGTTTAATTTTTCATTAGTTTCAAAATTTATAATTGTCATTTATTTGTTTCAAAAAACTTTTTTTGGATATTGACAGAAATTGGAAAATATAACAGAGGTTTTAACAGTTTCATACAAATTTCTATAAATTATTATTTTGACCACAAGAGTTATCAGAATGTTTATGCTTTTCTGCGTTTCCAAATATAATCATCATATTGCAAACATCAGCTTTTAATAATATAGAAATATTTTGAAAGTTTATGGTTTTTAGAAAAATATTGACAATTGTTATATAAAAGTTTCTTATAAATTTTCCCTAATGAGGAAGTCTAAATCGGCTTCGAAACATGTTGGAACCCTTGGTAGTTTAAAGAAGACGTAGAAAAGATAAGGAAAATAGTATTTGTATTTGTATTTATTTCCAGAAAGTCCCTAGGGTTAATTAGCCCTGTAAGGAACAGAGTATA
This sequence comes from Euceroptres primus, assembly GCA_037177015.1. NCBI lineage: Eukaryota > Metazoa > Arthropoda > Insecta > Hymenoptera > Figitidae > Euceroptres > Euceroptres primus. The sequence continues at coordinate 537 of JBAGKK010045636.1, forward strand.
CATAATAAAATTTATAAATACAAGCACTGAGCGATGAATGTTACATGTTAGATAGAATTAGTTCTAGAGTTGTAAAGGATAGATAAAATAAAATATAAAGCTGGTAGTGTAGAAACCAAGAAGCAATATTTAAGAAGAAACAAATAGTGAAAGTTTGATTCACTTTTTTTCTTTCTCTTTTTTTTTATTGTGATATTAATGGTCTCTAATGAGTCGAGAAGTAGATTTTGAGAAGTTTACATATTGCGAGTAACCGTTTTGTGTAAAACTTTTTCATTATACAAAATGGATTATAAGAAATATAATTTCCAGTGTTGGAAAAGTTCATCGAAATAAGGAACTTATTACAGTTACAGTTACTATATGAAAAAAGTAACTCCCTTAAAGTTACTTAATCTTTTTTTTAATTCAAGAAACTGGATTTCGATAATAATATATTCCTAAAAGTGAATAAAAGTTTACAAGAAAAAATCTGACCATGAAAATAATAAAAATTTTCAAAATTTTTCCAGGGTTAAACGTGTTTATTTTTAAATTTGGTACATATATATATATATATATATATATAAAATATGTTTGCATAAGTATAACTCCAAAGTAACTAAAATTAAAGCTACAAGTTACTGATAAAATGAAACTCAATTACGTTACAAATTACTCGTTTAAAAAAGTAATTAAGTTACTGGAAAAGTTACTGGAACTGGAAATTTATTCCCCAACATTGGTAATTTCCTGTTATCTTTGTACAAATAAATATACAACACAGGAATATTAAGCACAAAACTTCGATTTTATTTCCATTTCCTATTTTTATTGTACCTTTTCTGTTTCTGTATATTTATTACGTATTTTTAAAAATTACAGATATTATAAACGATGCTGTTTTTGACGAGGATCACGACGAAATGGTTGTAGTCAAAGATATAGAAATGTTCTCAATGTGTGAGCATCATTTGGTACCGTTCTATGGAAAAGTGTCGATTGGATATCTTCCACAGAAAAAAATTCTCGGTCTCAGTAAATTAGCTAGGTAAGACAAATTTTTGGATGTTAATAATTATTTAATAATATTTTTTTAATACTATTTTATTTTAATTAATTATTAATATTTTTAAAATATTAATAATTATTTATGTATTTTTAATAAAATTATTCTGAAATTCTTACGGATTGAAATTAAATTATTAATAATAATATTAAATTAATATTCATATAAGATTAGAATAAATATTATAAAAATTTAAAGTTCAGAAAAAAATTTGAGAAATTGTATTCTAAAAATATTGTAAAATTTAAATCTTTTGCAGGATTGTTGAAGTTTTCAGTCGTCGTTTGCAAGTACAAGAGCGACTTACGAAACAAATAGCCGCTGCTGTTTCTAACGCAGTCCATCCAGCGGGGGTCGCCGTTGTTGTTGAAGGAGTGTGGGTATTTTTAAATTATTTAATCAAAAATTTTATAAAACTTTCTTTAGAAAATGATCAATTTCAAATTCAAATTTATTTTTTATTTTATAATAACGAACGACTTTTTGGAGTGAATGCGCAAAATATAAGCCAGTAAACCAGGTATTGAGAATTTTGGCTGAGAAAATTTATTCATTTACACTTTTCATTGATTAACCTTCTAGGTGATAAAGATATATTATCTGAAATTATTCAAAGTGTAGGACTGAAAACCTAAAAGCCTCCATCTTTTCCTATTCGACAATTAATTATTGTAATTCATGTAATTAATTATTAAAAACATTTATTGACTGGACGATTGGAAAAAGTGAAATATAAGAGGGTGTGCTTAAAACATAAAAACTTAGTCTGAAAAGCAGTCTTGATTGGAACCGGTCTAGGCTGAATATCAGTTACACTGGTTGACCAATGATTTTTTAGGCCTTCTACTGATTGGCGAGGTCTGATTTCATATTCTATCTGTAACTTATACTCTTGTGAAAAGGCAGGTAGTACAGAAGCTTGGCCTTTGGTTCCGTTTCGTTGCACTCAATGTTGTGCAATAGTTTTCGCAAGGATCGATAACTCGTAAAGAATGCGACCTTGTGCTAATAAAGAGATAAAAAAAGTTTTAAAAAACTTTTAAAAAGTTTAAAGTTTCTCAAGTTACAAACCAAGAAAAAAGTTGGATTAAAACTGTGATATTACATAAATGATCAGGCTTCACAGTCTTTCTCCTATTCCTTTACTTTTCCTCCTTTTTAAAAATTTCCCCATCTTACTTTCTTAAGATTCCCATCTTTAAGGGCGTGCGATACGTTATGATGTCACGAATTACCGAAGAGGTATAAAAAGTATTTGGCGGTCCTATTTTTAAACAAACAAAGATATCAAGTTTAAATTTAAAAGAATGATAAAAAATATGATGGGGCACATCTGTTGTGTCATTTTTTTAAATTTTGAAACAATTTTTTTTTCAAAATTTGGAACAAATGACACATAACAGATGTGCCCATTCATATTTTCTATCATTCTCTTAAGTTTCAACTTGAAATCTATATTTGTTTAAAAATAGGACCGCCAAATATTTTTTATACCCCGTCGGTAATTCGTGATATCATAACGTATCACACCCCCTTAAGGGAAGTTTCTTCAAGAAACTTCTCCATTTTCCCCTTACATATGGACAGAATTAATAAAATATATGTTTTTAAGAACATTTTAAGATTGCAATATTTTAAGTTTCCTTCAAAATATAACTATTAAGAAAAACAATAATAACAATTTCAAATCTGGAAGTGTTCAAGTTTTGAACATTTCAATGCAAAGCGAAACAATAATTTCTAGTGAAACATTAAAAATTAAACACTTTCAAAAATTAATTGCCAAAAAGTAATACTAGGTATATTACGTAACTAGGGGAGAAAGGCAACGATTTCAACGAGTGTGAGGTTAGCTTATATACCATATATCTTATATATATATATATCTTAGCTTATATATATCACACGAGTTGACATCGTTGCTTCTCCCCAAGTCATGTATACAATTTTTCATTACATCTAAATTGAAAATTCAACTCGATGCTTGTATAGCGAGGCGAAAGTAGCAGTTTCAACCGTAGGGTTAAAAGTAAAAAACAGCTGAGGGAAACTGCAATTCATGATGTGACTCCGTCGCTAAGAAGTTTCTGTCAGCTGTTTTGTACTCTCAACCCTAGGGTTGAAACTGCTACTTTCGCCCCACTGTACAGGTATCGAAAGTCGAATTTTCAATGTAAGTGTTATGAAAAGATTTTTTTATTATTAGACCGTTAAACTTACAAAAAATTTCACTATAAAGCATTCTAAACTGAAAACTTTTTAATTTGATGTAAACTTAATAAATTTTAAATTCCGGGGATTGAAAAAAAATTAATTTTGAATTTTAAATGCTTAGAATTGCACAATATAAAATCAGAAATCTTCTAGGTTGTATAATATTTGAAATGCAAGGGTTTCAGAATATTTGAACTTTGCAGTTTAAAATGTAATTCTTTAATATAGTTGAAACAATTTTAATTTTAATGCTATTAAAATTCGACAGATTAAAGATGAAACATTGAACTGTTTGAATATGAAAATTTTCAAAATTGAAAAGTTTAGCGATATTCTAATTTTATTTCGAGCGCTTTTAATTAAAAACTGTTTAATTTTAAACGCTTCCAATTCGATATTATTGAATATTGAACGTTTTCAATTAAAAGCATTGTTCAATTTTAGGCACTATTAATTTGATATTGTACTATTTTGAACGATTTAAATTTGAAATTAAACATTTGTTAAATATCAATTAAATATCAATCTAATTTGATTAAACTTTGATCGCTTTGAATTGAAAACTTGATTTTCAAAATCTTGAAAATTTAAAATAATTCTTCAGTTTTTGAATGATTTTACTTTGATTTGACAGGGTGGCTGCTGGTCAGGGAAAACCTAGAAATCATGTTATAGTCAGGGATTTTTGAAGAAAACTTGAAAAAGTCAGAGAATTTTTGTACCCGTGTGGAAAAATGTAGTTAGCCCCCTTGAGGAGGCCACGTGGATTGTCCTCTTGCTACGTGAGCCCCCTGATGGCAATACAGCCGTGGCCCCACATGGAATCGACATGCTAATCCGTAAGGATTCCACGAGGATTTCCCTCATGGTTGCCCTCGTGGTTGCCCTTGAGGGACCATCGTGGGGGCCCTCGTGGTTGTCCTCATAATAAAAAATTAAGTTTAATAATTAACAATTTACAAGTTGTTTTTGAATATATTTCAATAAATATATCTTTTTAATGAATAAAAATAAGAACAAAAATATTTAAGAAATAAAAAAGTAAAAAAAAATCGGGACTTCGAGCGATACTTGAACTTGAGACCGACAGCGTAGTAGAGCTGAACTGTGGCCACTGCGGGGGTCTTCGAGGATTATCTAAAATTTCTAAGTTCAACTTCCAAAACACTGTCATAAAATTTTTGTCAAAAATGCATTTTTGGTGAATTCGAACGATTCTAGCTTCAAATTTTAGAGGGTAAAAAAAGTGTTAACATTTTGAACTTAGAAATTTTAATCGCTGGACCATGAGGGCTGCTAAGCTGCGGCCACTGCGAGGGCCCTCGTGGAATATCTAAAATTTCCAAGTTTAACTTCCAAATCATTGTCATCAAATTTTTGTTAAAAACGTATTTTTTGTGAAAAATTCGAGGGTTAAAAAATATTAACGTTTATGACTTAGGAATTTTAATTGTTTAGTGTGAGCGTAAATAAGCAGGGGTCTCGGCGGAGGCCCTCGCGGATTTAGCCCGCGTGGATTTTCCACGCGGAGCCCTGACGTGGGACAACAGTTCCAAGAGGGCTGATCAGGGCTTTTTCCACACGGATAGGACAAAATTTAAATGAATACAAATTTACTAAAATCCATTTTAAATTGTAAATTTTACGAATTGCATGCGTGCTTAGCTTTGTTCCGGATATAAAAGATGGATTACTAAGAAATGTGAAAATTCAAATTCTGAACATAAAATATTAATGGTCAGGGAAAATAAAAAATTGGTCAGAATTTAGGAAATGAAATTTTACGGTCACCCCATTTGATCTTCGCGATTTTTTTCTATTTGAAATTGTATAATTGTGGACTTTTTAATATTTAATTATTTAATTTTTGAGGTACCCGTTCTGAGTATTAAATTGAAAATACAAAACTGTGACAATATTTTTAAACAGTGTAATAAATATAAAGATTTTAAAAATTCATTGTCATCTCCGGGTTTTTCTGGTCTCAAAATATTCCTGGTCATTTTTCATTTTTCATAAATAGGTACAAAGTAACGTACTTAACGAAAAAATTCATTATTTTCCAAACATAATTTTTATAACATTGGTATAATATTTTTAACTATAGATCTGAATAAAGCTTAATCTAAAATTTCTGATAAAAAGATTGTATCTTTTTGCTTCTCGCGGAAACGTAAAGGTTGTATTTAATATAATTTATTCTCCTATTTTTCCAATATTTTTGTGAAAACATCACCCTATTTCTCTCTTTTTTGATAGCATTTTGTGCAATCCACGCGGGCTAAATCCGCGAGGGCCCCCGCCGAGACCCCTACTTGTTTACTCTCACACTAAAAAATTAAAATTCCTAAGTCATAAACGTTAATATTTTTTAACCCTCGAATTCCTGTAATTGATCCAACATAAATGACGAACATAAATAAATAATAAAAATGATAAACTTATCACATAAATAAGTTGTATTTTTCTCTCTTTTACAGACACATGTGCATGGTCATGAGAGGAGTTCAAAAAATAAACAGCAAAACCGTGACATCGACTATGCTAGGAGTATTTCGAGACGATCCAAAAACTCGAGAAGAATTCCTCAATCTTGTTCATACCAAGTAAAATTTAAACATCGGTTTATTGGAAACAAAATTGACACCCTTGGAACTCAAGCACCGATTAAACTATTCTCTAAGCATCATAAAACTCTCATTTAAAAAAAAGTTATGTAAAAAGTGTTAAAATTACTTCCCTTCAAGGTAATTTCATAATGCTTCTTTGATGTGTACAAAAGCTGCCTTAAGTATATTCAAGAAGGTATTTGGAAACACTCAAGTTCAGTAGAGTGGAACTCAATGAAGTAAGATCGTTATTAAATGAACGGTCCTTAAGCTGCTGATAGAGTGACATTTGAGACAATATTTTAGAACTGTTTGCAAGTTTAAAGCTGAAGTTACTATTTACCTCACTAAATTTCATCTTAATGTCTTTCAAATTAAGAACAAGATCAGATAAAAATAATTGTTTTGATTAGTCAGCCATTTGCTTTGAAAGTATCGGAAAATTTTCACTTGTCTCGAAAGTTAAGATCACATTTTGAAAGTTTAGGACATAATATTCTTTTACATTGGACATTTTTTAAGTACTTTACGCCGTTACAACGTCTGATAATCACCAAATCGAAATACATTAGATTCAATCAACTTTTTTTCAGTTTGCAGTAACTCCATATGTCACTTGAAATTTAAAAACATTTTTTTCTGAATACCCATATTTATATAATTACATCGTCAGTTCAGAAAAAGAGATGAAAACGAAAATTTATGCATGAAGAAGCTTCAAACTTGTAAATAAAGTATAGTCAAAATTGGTGGCCTAGCTGTGAGTTTCAGTATCAGACTTTTGGTCAAAATTCACTGTCATCCTTAAAATACCACTGAAAGGGAGAATATTTTTGATAAATTAATACAATAAAGTCTTAAATTCATGAACTGAAGTAAAAAAGTGTCATCCTAAAGGTCACCACGTCTATAAATTATAGAAACAAAAAAATTTGTAACTTTTATTGAAAAGTGGTGTTCTGCTATTTCTTAAAGTTTGACGACATGTATAAGCAAAATGCAACAGCCATGCACTTTGCGATATATGCATATCTGAATTATTAGTTATTTAGTATTAGGACTAAAAATCCACTAAAGTTTTAACTCAAGTTGATGAGACTTTTCAAAGGGACCTATTATGGTAATGAAAGTTCTGTGAATTTGATCATTAGGTGTAAAATACGAAACATTTTTCACGGAAGAATGATATTTGACATTAGGTGATAGATTTTAATAGGGTGAAGAAATGTTTATTAGAATAATATTTTTGCGGAAAGGTTCCATTTTCGATTTTAACTGAATTCAGTTTGGCAAAATTAAAATTCAGGCCTACGATTACTTAATGTTATCGATCAAATACTTGTTGCCCGACTTACTTAAATTAATTAGCACGATTGTGATTAAAGACAAAATCAAGTTGTTTTTAAAAGTATTGTAAAATAGAATCTTATTACTCTCTAAATTTGAATTAGTTATAATTTTTACTATTTTGAATTAGTAACTGAATTCTAGTTATGAATCAATTATTTTGCATTGATTCATCAGTTATAAAATATTTTTTACTAAATCAGTCATTAAAAAATAACTGATTTATAGCTAAAATTTAGTCACTAATTCAAATTAGTAAAAAGTTTCACTGATTCAAATGGAGAGAGAACGATTTCATCTATAAACTTGTTATTTAATATACACGCAGAAAAAATGCGTTTTAATTTATTTTTATTAGGTTCGTTAGTTAATTGCAATTATACATTCAATCTACAATAAAACTCAAATATAGTGCCTCTGTTATTTAAAAGAGTTAAAGATTTTCGATCACAGCTTTATTTAAAAGATATTTTATAATTTTAATTTTATATACATAATACAATGTACTCTTAGAAAGAACAGCGGCTGCTGTTGAAACGTTGAGAAGATAAATATTTTTTAATTAAGGAAATGTTTAACTGTTTTAAATAACAGGCACCATATTTAAATCGACCAAACAACTTTTTGAAGGAAAAAGTATACTCTTTTCTGCCATTCACAAAATAAAACTCAAATTCAATCATTATTTTCTTCAGTAGTTTATAAAAAAATGGTTTATTTGTTCGAGAATTACGCATATATATTATTAAACTGTAGATAAATTTGAGCAGCAACTCAGCCATTTGCTGCACATATTGTGTAGGAATCATTTCAAGTTTAATTTTTACTGATAAGGACGGTGCAGGAGTTTTTTTTTAAACGATAGTTTATGACTCACTCCACTTTGGAGCATGAGTGATTATTATCATTGACCTCAGAGAGGTTATTTTTTAACGTAAACTTTAGACTACTAGGTAATTATTTAGTTTAAGGCACCTTAGAAAGTGAAAAGTTCTTAATTGAAAATAAAAGCTAAATAGTTTATAACTTCTTTACATAGCAAGCGTAGTTCTTTATCAACGTAACAACTCATTAGCACTGTTTTTATTCCATCTTCAAAAATTGTAAGCAGATGAATTTAGTATTATGCTTTGACGCTTTCGAGACTAGGAATTTTTATAATACTGCCCACTCATAAGTACAATTATTTATATGATTAATCGATAATTTACTTTTATTGTTCATATATTTAAATATACGTTGGTACTGAAGTCTATATATCCAGAAAGTGAATAATTGTGAAATTACGTCAAATTTTCTGAAATGAACTCATGAAAGAAAGTGTAGGTATTTAATTGACTTTCATATATTATCGATTTTAAAATTATTAAGGCTTCCACCTCATGAGACAGGGATTTTGTGAAACTTATATCGACAATATAATATGTATTCTTCTTACATTTTAAGATTGTCAACGAATTTTTTTTAATATAAAAAGAGCCAACAAGTGGTTCTACCAATGTCTTAAGAGAATAGATTTTGAGACGTTATTTGCGACGATGTGAAAGTTTAATATATTTATGATATTTTTCTGACGATATATAAAGTATATTTATATTTTAAATGGAGTTCTTATTTCATAAGAACCACAAATACCTGTGACGTATAAGAATAATCACTTACCCTTAATTGAGTTAGGTTTTTCCTCGTTTTAGATCTCAAATCCGTAAGGATCGAGTCTGGGATGAGGACTCAAAAGTGGGCTACAAAGATGAAATAATAAATAAATTGTGCTAATAATTAAAACTTAAATTTATTAATATTTGTTAACAATAACTTGAAAACAGAGATATCATTAAGGAAAGAACGTTTGAACTAGAATTAGTCAAGTCCCAAATCCTTGCAGCTTGCAAAGAAATTACAATAATCTTTGACGTTTATTTATTAAGTCAAGGATGGGGTTTAGAGAATGTTCAGATTGGCTACTCACAATTGACCAGAAGATGTAGTGTGTTAGAAATTCCTTTTCCCAGATGTTAATCCAGGATTAGTCAAGATGTAATCAAATGATGTAGACAGGATGTTCTCTGGACAAGATGTGGCAAGATGTCAGTTGTGTTAATCTAAATATCCAAGCAGAAATATCGTAGATTTAGGGGTTCGATGGTATGAACTTCACATGAATTACACTAGAAACTGCACTGGAACTTTACTGGAATTTTAGTAGTCGAATTCACCCAAAGCAGTATTTTGGTGGTACTTTTGAAGATAACTGAGTACTAGGGTTCCCGAGGTAGGTACATCCACACAGTGGGGCAAAATGACGAAAAAATGTTCAAAATACGATTCCGGCTACAATTTTTAACCGATTTCAATTTTTTTTTGCAAACTAAAGCTAACTAAATTCTTAAGAGATCACTCGAGGCCGATTAAAAAAAAATTATTCTTTACTTTATTTATACACAAAGTTGGCAAAAATCGTAAAATTTAAGATATTTTGTTACTATAATAACACGCAATTAATTCAAAATGATTGATATTAGTATTCAATCAATAAATAAACATTCGTGAAAC
>JBAGKK010045658.1:0-10307 GCA_037177015.1 Euceroptres primus
TGAGACAAAATCCAGAAGAAGCCTTTCCTTTTGCTAGAGTGTTGCGGCTTCCGTCAAAAGAACGTTCTATCAACCAACGTGTCTTTTATCGGAATATGTTCATCTAGCGTGAAAGTAAATTGATAAACGTCTGTTGGATGTCATAGATAGTTCTATAATATGTACTCTAATGCGGAGGAAACATATTCTGAATTGAATTCCATTCTCCCAAAAAATTTAAAATTGCATTTCGGACTATTGGGATCACATCCGCCAACCTTCCCGAGGCACCCCTATTAGTCACAAGTTTTTAAATTAAACCTAGGGGTGGCTTCAAAAAGAATTTCTAGATAAATATCAAAAATGACAATTTTCAGAGTACCAAAGTCCCCAAAAAAGTTTTAGTTGCACTATTGACTATTGGGCTCACATCCGAACACTCTCCTGAGGCACCCCTATTATCCTCAAGTTTTCAAAATGGGCCAAGGAGTGGTCTCAAAAAGAATTTCTAGATAAATGTCAAAAATGACAATTTTCAGAGTACTAAAGTCCCCAAAAAATGTTTAATTTCATTTCTGACTATCAGGACCACAACCGGCCACCCTCCAGAAGCACCCTTATTATTCACAAGTTTTTTAAACAAACCTAGGGGTGGTTTTAAAAAGAATCTCTAGATAAATGTCAAGAATGACAATTTTCAATGTACCAAATTCCCCAAAAAATTTTTAATTCTATTTCTGACTATTGGGACCATAATTGGCAACCCTCCCGAGGTACTTCTATTACTCACAAGTTTTTGATTTAAACCTAGGGGTGGTGTGAAAAAGAATTTCTAGATGAATGTCAAAAATGACAATTATCAAAGTACAAAAGTCACCAAAAAATTTTTAATTTAATTTCTGACTATTAGGACCACAACCGGCAACCCTCCTTAGGCACCCCTATTATTCACAAGTTTTACAATTAAACCTAGTGGTGGTTTTAAAACGAATTTCTATATAAATGTCAAAAATGACCATTTTCAAAGTACCAAAGTACCCAAAAAAATTTTTAATGTCATTTATGACTATTGGAACCAAAACCGGCCACCCTCCGGAGGCACCCCTATTATTCACAAATTTTTTAATCAAACTTAGGGGTGGTTTTAAAAAGAATTTCTAGATAAATGTCAAAAATGACAATTTTTAAAGTGCCAAAGTTATCATAAAATTTTTAATTTCCTTTCTGACTATTCGGACCACAACCGTCAACCCAAAACGACCCTTAGGTTTAATTTAAAACTTACGAATAATAAGGGTGCCTCAAGAGGGTGCCGGTTCTGATACTAGTAGTCAGAAAGAAAATTAATAATTTTTTGGTTACTTTGGTACTATAAAAATTGTCATTTTTGACATTTATCTAGAAATTCTTTTTTAAACCGCCCCTCGGATTAATTTAAAAACTTCTGAATAATAGGGGTGCCTCAGGACACTTGCCGGTTGTGGTCCCAATAGTTAGGAATTAAATTAAAAATTTTTTGGTGACTTTGGTACTTTGAAAATTGTCATTTTTGACATTTATCTCGAAATTCTTTTTGAAACCACTCCTAGGTTATATCTTAAAACTTCTAAATTATATTCGTGCCTCAGGAGGGTTGCCGGTTATGGTCTTAATAGTCAGAAATGAAATTAAAAATTTTTTGGTGACTTTGGTACTTTAAAAATTGTCATTTTTGACATTTATCTAGAAATTCTTTTTGAAAACACCCCTAGGTTTAATTTAAAAACATGTAAATAATAGGTGTGCCTCAGGAGGGTTGCCGGTTGTGTTCCCAGTAGTCCGAAATGCAATTAAAAATTTTTTGGGGACTTTGATACTTTGAAAATTGTCATTTTTGACATTGACCTGGAAATTCTTTTTGAAACCATCCCTTGGTTTAATTTAGAAACTTGTGAATTAGAGGGGCGCCTTAGGAGGGTTGCCGGTTGTGGTCCCAATAGTCAGAAATGAAATTGAAAATTTTTTGGTGACTTTGGTACTTTGAAAATTGTCATGTTAGACAGTTATCTAGAAATTCTTCTTGAGACCACCCCTTGGCCCATTTTGAAAACTTGAGGATAATAGGGGTGCCTCCGGCTGGTTGTCGGATGTGATCCTAATAGTCAGAAATAAAATTAAAAATTTTTTGGGGACTTTGGTACTTTGAAAATTGTCATTTTTGACATTTATATAGAATTTCTTTTCGAAACCACCCCTAGGTTTAGTTTAAAAACTTGTGAATAATAGGGGTGCCTCAGGATGGTTACTGGTTGCGGTCCTAATAGTCTGAAATGCAATTCAAAATTTTTTTGTGACTTTGGTACTTTGAAACTGGTCATTTTTGACATTTATCTAGAGATTCTTCCTAAAACCTCCCCTAAGTTTGATTTAAAAACTTGTGAATAATAGGGTTGCCTCAGGAGTGTGGCCAGTTGTGGTCCTAATAGTTAGAAATGAAATTAAAAATTTTTTCGTGACTTTGGTACTTTGAAAATTGTCATTTTTGACATTTATCTAGAAATTCTTTTTAAAACCACCCCTTGGTCCATTTTGAAAACTTGAGGATAATAGGAGTGCCTCAGGAGGGTTGCCGCTTGTGGTCCCAATAGTCAGAAATGAAATTAAAAATTTTTTGGCGACTTTGGTACTTTGAAAATTGCATTTTTGACATTTATCTAGAAATTTTCTTTGAGACCACCCCTTGGCCCATTTAGAAAACTTTAGGATAATAGGGGTGCCTGAGGAGGGTTGTCGGATGTGATCCGAATAGTCAGAAATGAAAATAAAAATTTTTTGTTGACTTTGTTACTCCGAAAATTGTCATTTTTGACATTTATTTAGAAATTCTTCTTAAAACCACCCTTAGGTTTAATTTAAAAACTTTTCAATAATAGTGGTGCCTCAGGAGGGTTGCCGGTTGTGTTCCCCATATTTCGAAATGCAATTAAAAATTTTTTCGGGACTTTGGTACTTTGATAATTGTCATTTTTGACATTTATCTAGAAAGTCTTTTTGAAACCACCCCTAGATTTAATTTAAAAACTTGTGAATAATTGGGGTGCCTCAAGAGGTTTGCCATTTGCGGTCCTAATAGTCAGAAATGAAATTAAAATTTTTTTGGTGACTTTGGTACTTTAAAAAGTGTCATTTTCGACACTTATCTAGAAATTCTTTCCGAAACCACCCCTAGGTTTAATTTTAAAACTTGTGAATAATAAGGGTGCCTCAGGAGGGTTGTCGATTATGGTCCCAATAGTCAGAAATGAAGTTAAAATTTTTTTGTTGACTTTGGTACGTTGAAAATTGTCATTTTTGACATTTATCTAGAAATTCTTCTTGAAACTACCCCTAGGTTTAATTTAAAAACTTGTGAATTATAGTGGTGCCTCAGGAGGGTTGCCAGTTATTTTTTCAATAGTCAGAAATAAAATTAAAATTTCTTTGGTGACTTTGGTACTTTGAAAATTGTTATTTGAAATGAAAATCAGGGTTTCTGCAGATCCAGGAATTCTAAAAAGTCAGGGAAAGCCAGGGAATTTTGAAATTAGGATGTTCCAGCCGCCCTGAGAAATTTACTAGGAAACAAATAATTGTTTGTTTCCTAGGATATAAGAGAGATGCTAGCTGTGTAACACTTGGACCATCTTCTTTTACAAAGATAAATTTTTCTTGCAATTCATCTGTTATAATTTTTTTTTTATATTTAAGTTAAAAGTACTGTCAGTTTCTTGAGGCTGCAGGAAGTTAACAATTATACTTTGAATCAAAGGTCGCATAATTGAAATGACTGCATTATTTTCTGATGACATCACGGTGGTAGCCAGTTGGGGTGGTTTCAATACGTCAACGAGTGCCTTTAATTTATCCCATTCCTTCTCTGTTAAACGATATCTCTCCATAGGGTTCTTTTTCTTTTTCTTAGTCTTTCGTTTAGGAACAGCGGCGAGATATGCAGCGTCAATGACTTTAGTGACAGCTGGCTTTTGGTCTACTAAACGATCGACCAAATAGAGTTTAGAATTCCACCTTGTTATGTTACACTGTATTAGTCTGTGTTTTGGAACCTTATATAAATCTTAAGCGTTTTTAACGACACGCAAGCAATGTTCGAATGTTTAAAATGACCTATTATACTGCTGGCTTTTTCAATTAATGGCTTTGCGCTTTCAGATTCAAGGCCGTTATTAATACCCAGTTGGAAGGTGTGTGGAAGGCATGGGCTGCTACCATCAAAAATAGTTGAAGATTTTACGACAGCCGTGATGCTTTCTTTCATTATCGTAATTTGTTACGGTAATCTTTGATGCCATTCCCTAGTCATCTGAAACCTTCTCTACGTGTCTTTTTAAATTTATAGCCGTATGCCTCTCATCTGTTTGTATTGTGTCTAGAGTATGGGGCTTCATCTTCCAGTCTTCACTCATTCCATGAACTGTCAAGCTCACATATGACTCATTTCTGCGTGAAGTCCAAGTGTCAGTAGTCGATGCGAGAGAATGATATACCTTTAAAAATGGCAAAAGTGTATGCAGATTTATAAGTTTATTTTAGATATTATTTTATTATAAAATTAGGTTAGAATAGCATTATTATAGCATACCTCTTAATCTGTTTTTAAATTTTCTTTCGACACATCATGCAAAACTTGGATTCTGTTGGTGATCGCTTTCCGACCAGAAACAACATAATCAGGTTTTGCTGACTTTATGAATTCACGAAAGCCTATTTGAGCCGAAAAGAAAGCGGCCACATATCAAGTGCTACCGTGGCCGCAAGATCAGATGATCGTTTTTCAGTCGTCGATGGCATAGGATTTTTTAAACTCGAACAACTACTTTCCAGGCGAGGTTTTTTTCGATGTCATTGGCACGTCGATTGATTCAGTTTCACTTTTAGAAAATAAATATATTAAAAATCTTTTAATCAATGCTTTAAAAGATAGCGTTTTTAAGAATAGAGTTTTTAAAATTTTTAAATATAGTTTTTAAGAATATAAGAATTTATAGTATATTTCTTCAATATATACTACACTCATATGTATAATATAACTATAGGCTACATCTAAACTCTAAAAATAAAATATTGATTCTCTATTCTACAATTCAAGAATAGAATATAAATTTAATGTAAATAAGTAAAGTATGAATAAATATTCCTTACTTATCCCTCTCTTTTCGTGAAACTTTTAGCGAAAACTTGTGTGCTTTTTCAAGATGACACCTTAATGCTGAGGTGGTATTGTTTACATTATACTGTGCAGAACAAAGCAGCTAATATTCCTTCACGACAATAAAAAAGATCTCGATTTGCTAAACGTATAGAAAGATCGAGAGGAGAGCACGAATGTTTCTAAATTACGAATTAAAAAGTTTAAAATTTTTCTAATTATAAATAAAAAAGTCTTCTAACCTTATTAAGGTTAAATGTAGAAGTACTTCAGGACTCAACCCCAAACATTCATCGTGAAAATTAATTCATATACTAATATTATATTCATTCCCCCATTAGTTTGGGTTTTTCCTAAACTACTGGTATTCGGTTTTATACTTTTTCGAGTCTGCATTTTTCTCCATGAAGTTATAATTATTACCAATGTGACTTGATTTACCCCCAGATCAACAATAACACATTCAAACCCACAAGTTAATTATTACAGGCGTGCTGACACCTACAGCCACTAACGAATTTAGTCGATAAATAAATTAACCTATTATTCATTTTCGTCAGTTTAATCATTTTATTCGATCATTCGTTTTTGTTTGTTTATTCGATTTTTCGTTTTTTCATTTTATTCGTTGGTTTGTTCGTTTTGTTCGAAATTATTTGATTAATCGCGTTGTTATATCTTATATAGCACTGTGATTTCACCAAGTTTCATTAAAATTGGAAGACCACTTGTAGATCCTGATATTCCTGACGAATACTGAACCTCCTATCTTCTTTGCAGAGACCTTTATAATTCAACTTTCTTAAGTACGCTTCCTTTTTTTCGCTACCAGCTATACGGACTTCATCATTCCACCGTTCACCTTCCATCCTTCCTACAAGCGCAGTTCCGCACACTTCAACTGCTCTCTTGAAAATGGTACCTCTTAAAATTATCCATGCGCTTTCAACATTTTCCTTGACCGAATCCATTTCAAATCAGACAGGCAGTGCAACTACAAATCACAGAATCGGTCGCTGATAAAATATGTTATTTTTCAATGGAAATAGGGCAACACGTATTTTTCCAATTTGAAAAAAATCAATTTTTGCGAAGTTATGAAAATTTGAATTTTTAAGGTTGTTTTTCAAATGGACACAAATTTTTTTAAACCTGTATAATTTTTTATCTAATTGAGATATTTAGGTTTTCTTTCGAGCATCTGGTAGAGTTTATGGTCCTTTTTCAAAATAAATTAGAAAATTAAAAGAAGCTTAAAATTACTAAACAAACTTATTAACACTCTCCAAGAGATTTTAATTCAAAATTAAAAACGCTACTTGAAAAAAAGTTTATGGTCCTTTTTAAAAATAAACTAGAAAATTGAAAGAAGCTTAAAATTAACAAAACTTATGAACACTCTCCAAGAGATTTTAATTCAAAATTGAAAACGCTTTAAAAAAAATGAACCCTGAAAAATGAATTCTTTTTCATTTTTGTTAACCTTCAATTCGTTTAAGCATCAATACGCGATTTACTGAAAAAATCTTAAACAAAATTGTATGCAACAAAGCAGTTGTAAGATCTTGAAGTTGTCTCATAAATCCTTATGTCTATGATATTTTTATAATTCCGAGCCTTGAATGCATATGTTTGATATACTTTAAAATCAGCATTGTGAGCATTCTTTTCCAATTTTTCGTTTAGATTTGTCGTTCAATGTACCGCATTATTTTATATCCTTCATGTGATATTTGAGATGCAGTTAATTTTTTATAAGTATAACTGAGTACTATTTTAATTTATTATCTTAATCTTAACTGCGAAAGTTTTATGATTGACAATGAGGCAGCATCGAAAAGGGCGTTTCTCTGCCGATCGATAAATTTTTCCTGATTTTGAAATTGTACACAAGAAGCCAATTTATAACAGTCTTAATAACTGATTTGTAAAAGTAGAAGATTTGGCTCCCTCGCTGCAGCCTTTGTTTCCCCTGAAAGATATCAAATCACATGATTGTGTCTGCAAAAATTGTTACTCGCGTTTTGCATCAAGATTTAGCGCTCCCGCAAATGTGAGTATAATCTCAGAAGTCGACGACGATGGTGATCGTAATTCAGTGATTTGTGAACCTGAGATACTTGAGCAGGACCCTATGTTTGAACCAGATCTTGATACGAAATTGGAGGAAGTAAACGAAAATGCTTTAACACTAGGCTTAGATGTTTCACCGCTACGAATAATACCTTAAGGTACGGCACAGAACCAAAGAGAGAAGTATGCTTGCAGAAAACGGAAGGAGATTTTCGATTCGTTTTCGGAAGCAATAGAGAAAAAACTTTCAAAAATGTATGACGTTACACTTCCGAAAAATAATGAATTCAATTTATGCGAGCAATGGGTAATTAAATTAAGATTAGCTTTGGAAAATTGCAAAACAATTTCAGAGAAAATCCGTCTTCTGATAATTTTACCTGAAGACCTTTCCAAAAGTTAAATATTTTCAAAATTTCCTGCATTAACCAGATACATGATTATCGAAGCTAAAAAACTTAAGAAAGACAAAGGCATATATTATTTGCCTGATCCTTACAGTGGACATCCAGTGAGCGATGAACACGTAAAATTAGCTCAGGAATATTATCTAAATGATGATTTGGATTGCTCTAGGCAAAGTCCAAATAAAAATGACGTAATAAATGCCGAAATAAGTAGCGAAAAAGTAAAAGTAGTCAAACGTTTCTTAACACGAACCATTAGAGAAATATATCACATTTTTCTAGAAGCAAATCCTGATGTAAATACTCGTATTGGTAGATCCAAATTCTATAGTTTACGACCAAGATAGGTAATGATTGACTCTCACAAGGAAATATGCGTCTGCATTTATTGTGCTAACTTTGATTTGTGCCTTACCGCTCTGAAAAATTTAAGAGGGAATCGTTTCTTAGACTTAAAGGAAATGCGAAAAGAACTATTCTTTACTATAATGTGCTCTCCTTCAACCGAATACTGTGTTCAACAATGTGGTCTTCAAGAATGTGATCAGTGTCTTAGTGCAGCAGGAATAACAACTCAAGTGCTGAAAATATCAGAAGAAACAGCTGCTAAAGATGTAACTTTCCCTTTGTAGAATAAAGCTGACTTGGAGAAAAGAACAACGAGCTTCGAAACGTTTTTAAGTGTGCTAACTGACTGCAGATTAAAAGCAAATGTCCACAAATATATAAAAGATATTCAAAGAGAAGAGATCAAACGCGTGAAGGAACAAGCAAAGCTTAATTCAGAGAAACTAGTTTTGCACGGCGGTTTTGCAGAGAATTGGAAGAAAATAATCAAGAACGAAATTCAAAGTGCATATTGGACCACGGAACAGATTTCTATATTTACAGCGGTATGTTATTGCGGTAAAGAAACACAAAGTTTTGCAGTCGTCACCGATAATACGAAGCATTATTCTGCTCATGCTTTAGTGACGATGGATCGAATTTTTGGAATTTATAAAGAAAAAGTTGTATCTAAATCGATCAAGGAAATTACTATCATATCAGATGGAGCTCCTGCTCATTATAAAAATCGGTACCAGTTCCATGAATTATCAAAGTCACCTGTTCATAAAAGCTGGATATTTTCTGCAACAGGTCATGGCAAAGGAGCTGGAAGGTATGGACAGTGCAGAGACTTTTGTAAGTGAAGTGCATAGGTACACGTCCTCCATTAAACTAGTTTTACTTACAGCAAAAGATTTGGAAAAGTTTCGGAAGATTAAAATTCGCGAATGAAAAAGTGTACCACTTGTCGCAGGCATTCAGAAATGTCACGATTGGAAGTTGGAATTTGACAAAAATAGAGACAGGTCGTCTTATACGGCAAGAACAGCTAAACACGCATGGGAAGAAATAGAGTGAGGTTTCATGTAGTAACTTACCAGAATTTACTTCAAAGTAATATAAAAACATTGCCTCAATTGAAATGAATTGCAATCTTATTGTATTTTAGTTTAAAAAAAAATTTTGTTAGAAAAAAATTATCCTGACCAGAAAAATAGTGTAGCCCACATTAAGCTTACATTATTTCTTCCTCATATAAGTACTAATTCAGCAAAAAAAAGCAAAAAAAGGTGGCATTTTTTGACAAAATCGACTTTGAATATTTTCAGAGAAACTGACGCAGTTTTATTAATTTTAAAAAATTTTCTGGTGCATTTTGAAAAAGTACCACAAACTCTACCAGATGCTCGAAAGAAAACCTAAATATCTCAATTAGACCAAAAGTTATACAGGTTTCAGAAAAAATGTATGTTTTTTTTTTAAAAAACCTTAAAAATTCAAATTGTCATAACTTCGCGAAAATGTTTTTTTTTTCAAAATCGAAAAATACGTGTCGCCTTATTTCCTTTGAAAAATAACATATTTCATCAGCGACCGATTCTGTGATTTGTAGTTGCACTGCCTGTCTGATTTGAAATGGATTCAGTCCCTTGTTTAATTCGTTCTACCAATCCGCTCTTTGTTGATCTAAACATTCCCTCAGCTTATCAAGATATTCACTTTGCACTTCTGCTTTCTGTAAACTCTCAACTTTGATACGAGTCAAACTAAATGATATAATTAACATATATTAATAACTTTTCTGGTTACATTATTGTTCAACTAATTTTTTTGACTTGTAAGAGGAGGCTAATATAAGTTAGGTTATGACGTGTATTCTGTGTACAATCTGACACAGGGGATCGATTACATAACTTTTTCACTTTACTTACACATTCACCTCCATTCAATTTTTGTCTCTATATAAACAATTGAAGGGCTCCCTACTAAAAATGACGATTCAGTAATCAATAAAAAGCGTATAGGTGCCTCGTAGATGGCACATGGTTCTTTAAATGGTCGTAAATGGTTCTGAAAAGGTTTCTCATATTTATTTTGTATGTAGCTGGATTTACTAGAAACTTAGGTGGTAATCAAGATTTAAAATAAGGTTTGAAAAATTATTCTAACAGATCTATTAGGTTCTTATGTGCCTTCAGAGCATAACATTATTTTTACAAAGTGTAGAATTGCCTTTCTAAGTGGATCTATATGGTTTCACGCCTAGCCTCGATTCATTTCAACCCAAACAATCTTGCCCTCTTCAGTTTTAATTTTTTTTCGTTTCTAGGATG
>JBAGKK010045669.1:0-10305 GCA_037177015.1 Euceroptres primus
TATATATATATATATATATATATATATAATAGCTTGACAAATTCGTAAAAATAGCCTTTTTTGCGAGCGTCTAAAGTGGGATGATCCCTTAAGTGTAAAGATTTATTTACACATACATGTATTGATTTACACATGCATTTACTTCTAGATATTTGATAGATTTGAACCACTTTTATTTCTTTAGTACACTCTCTTTAAAAACCGTAACGAAAGGTAGATTTCCACATCTAATTTAAGCCAATAAAGGCATTTATCAATCTAAAAGCGATCTGTCATCCTTTCACAAAGTGTGAAAATGCAGAGTTAGAGACGAGGATAGAAAACGTAACAATGGAGAGAGAGAATGTTTTTAAAAATACTTGAATCTGCGTCAGAATGGAAATAATTGAACACTTGGAAAGAGGTCACATTATGTAAAAAAAACGAAATCGATATTAGAATATATTTAAGCAGAATTGTAGAATAGAGACTTCATGTAAATGGAGCAACAGGAGAAAAGGTGACGGTGAAATGTGTCGGAATAAATGTACATCTAATATTCAATATCTTCTGAAGCTACCCTCATTACTTTTAATTGGTAATGCAACACTCTAAGAAACTATAATTCCACAGTGTATACAATTTCAAGAGAGAACGTCAAAGTGTTCAACTTGTTACTGTTCATGAGGTTTCTCTTCAAAGTGAACTAGTGTTTCTGTTTAGAATTCGTGAATGTAAAGTCGAATAAAGCACTCTAACTTAATAATTACATTGCATCTCGAATAATAATCACTTCACTCTGAATTCTCCTGATGCCCAATTAGTGGACACGTATTTTATAAAATTATTTTATGAAAATAATTACATTATTGCATTGTGTATTATTTTCATTAATTAACGTTATAATAAATTAGGCATTTCAGTATTCTTTGAAATGATAATTTTAGAGTATTTTGTAGAAGGATAATAAAAAAGTGATGATTAATTTCATTGAGAGTACATGTTTCAATGCAATTAGGACAGACTAGTTTGCTGCAGCAAAATGTCAATTAAGGTGAAAATCAAGTTCGAATTCTGAGTTAATTTTAACGTAATTTCACGTCATTTAATTGAACTCACAAAGCCATCAAGTATAGTTAGGTCTCTTCTTGCAAGCAGTGTCAATGTGACATATCAATATTTGAACGACAGCTTAACCTTAAATTAGGTGAACGAGCACTCCTCAAAGTGACATCAATTGATTTCGACTACTGAATGAAAATCTTCCCTTTCATTAAACATTATGTACACGAATTCTCAATGATAATTAAATTTACCTTTAAATTTTAATTTCAAATCAAAACAATTCAGTTAATGAAAGTGAAAGTTATAAACAGTTCAATAGAATTTTCTAGTTATTTAATCAACGAAAGAAAATAATTTATTTTATGATTTTACTTGTTATAAATTAAAACCAATTTTGTTAGAATTATATTAAGGCCATGTATCAGATGTGTCATTAGCCAATTTTTTTCAGGCATCCCAATCATAAACTAATAATTAAGATGAAATTTCCATAGTTAATAATAAACATTCGTCATTCTTTTCTTTACGTTCATTTACCATAGAAAATCCATTAAAATTATTAATTTGTAAATAGGATGTCTGAAAAAATGGCTAATTTTAAGATTTAAGTTCATTTATTATTCTTTCATTTATGTGTTTAGTTGAGTCTATTATAATCTTTAACATCATTTTCAATTTGAAAAGATTACTGTGTAATTTTTATAAAAAATCTTGTATTTTATAGGATTTAAAAAAACAATAATTAATTATTTTTGTTTAGTTGGCCGGGACTGCCGGCTACATTACCGTCTCCAGCTTCACCGTCTGCGGTAATTGTTTCCCCAGAAACGTTATCTAGACACAGCAGCAGTTCACCTTCGAGAACTAATCGCCAACCCCAATTTGCCTTGGCCTTACCATGTTCAACACAGCCGATATCAGCAGTATGCTATCCCTTGGCCCCTGCCTATATCGATGTCACAGAAGACCGAAATTACCAAAATCTTGGATGGTAAGTCCTCAATTATAATTATTTCTCAAAACTCAAAATCAAATTCATAAATATTTATAACTAACACATGCTAAACTTTTTTAAGAACTCCTGATTGAAAATTATTTCTAAAATTGAACTCAAAGATCCATTTACTAAAAACATACTTAGTTAATGATAATTCAAAAGCTTCAAGTAAAATTCGTAAAAAATAAGATATTTTGTAATTAAATCTTGGAAAGCATCCCGTTAAATTCTCGACTAGGGGTCACGTAAATTTCACGTGATCCTGTCTGTTACAATTACAGGCACTTTACAGATCAAACGCACGTGTATAGTCGACGACGCGATTAGATGTAATTGAGCCAATTCTTATAACGTATATATTTGCGGTGGAGACTGTACATAAGTATATAATATTCCCTGGAGAATATTCTAATTGGATAATGATATACTTATTTATTGTGATTCGTGTGGGGCCACTAATCTTCGTTCTTTGACTCAATCAGTCGACATGTTCATTTTATTGTAGTATGAGAACTGAAAATAAATTGGTCGAGTCTACACTGTTAAAAAAAAAAATTGAAGTTTTATACAATTACCGTAACTGAATCAATTTTCAACCAAAAGTAATTGAATTTTCAAACCAAAAAGAATTGATTTTCAACTAAGGTAATTGAATTTTCAACAAAAAATAAATGAATTTTTAACCAAAAGTAAATGAACTTTCAACTACAGTAATTGAAATTTCAACCACAGTAAATGAATTTTCAATCAGAGTAGTTGAAAAATGGTTGAAATTTCAAGAAGTTTCTAACAGTGTAGAAACATCCGATATCCTGATAAAAATTCTTTTAAATTGAATTTAATTTATGACGTTCTCATCGCAAGATGATTACATATCTTCGCATTCTCATTTTTAAACATAGTTTAATTTTTGCTTTCTCATAGAAGAAGCTTTGTTTTGATGAAAATTTTCGATTTCAATTTTTCGATATTTCTCGACATAATTCGACCTCAGGAGTCCGAAAATGAGGTTTTTAAAAAATATTCATCTGTGCGTGTGTGTGCGTGTGTATGTCATAATTACTTTTTCCGTAATAACTCAAAAACCATTTGAGCTAGGGTCACGAAATTTGGATTGTAGTTCCAAATGATGCCCATAATTGATAAAGTTTACAGTCGGATCAGATAAGGAGAAGTATTTTCGAATAATACGAAATTTTCATTAATTTTTATCTTAGATTTGAAAGTAATGAAAGACTCTATAAACCAAATTTTTTTAAGCAAGGGGTGGTATTTATTATATATAATTTGATAAAATGATTATAACTATTTTTAAAAAAATTTACTCAAAACATTTTCTGATTTTTTCGTTTTTTGTTTTTCAGTAAATTTTTTTTAATTTTAGTGATAAAATAATATTGTAAAAATATAATTTGTTCACTTTGATGAGACAAATTGATTGATGTATTTTAAAAACTTCTATGAGCAAATTTAATTATGAATATGGGAAAATTTGTAAATTTGTCTAACGTTTTTAAAATGAAAACTTTATTAATTTTGAAAATTTGTTAATATTGACTACTTTTACGAAATATGGCGTATATTGTCGAAGAGATTATGACCTATTTTAAATCCTTCTATAAGTTCAGTCATGATGTACATCTATGGATTTGTAATTTTTTTTTGTTTTGTTTTTCATTTATTTATGACTATAATTAGTTATCTTAATCTCTTTATTTTATATTTCTCCAAGCCATTTCCTTTACCAGACAGGTGAAAAAAATAATTCAAGATATATTCGATCTTCGAAATTTGAAAAAGAAAAAAGTTTGCCGATGAATCACCATAATAACAAAAAATAAAAAATAAAAAAAGCAATAAATAATGGGCTTGATTTATATTTATGGTAATACTTATGATTCTTACATTAATTTGATAAAGTAACACAAATATATAATTTATAATGTAATATTAAGGTTTTCTAAAACAAATGTTGTATGATTTCCTATTTTCCTGTTTTGGTTAAAAAAATGTTTTCCTTCAGTTTTTTTTTCAATTTACACAAGATATTTCTGAAGAGGATTATATTAATGCTTATGAAATGAAATTGCCTTACGAAAATGTGTGCGGTAGAAAATATATTTTGGAATCTGAAAATAAGGAAATAGGAATATTTCGAGTGCTAAGAAGTCTAAAATGAAATCAAGAACAAAAAGAACAATAAAGAAGAGTAGCTGATCAAGGAAATATTAAATTATATATTTTTTAATCCAAAAGAAAAGTTTACAATTTAAAAATTATTATTTTCCTCATCCATACAAAATTTATAAGTTAAAAGTTTAATTAATGTATTTTTATGTGAATTTGATAAATTAGATTCTAGAATATATGTACAAAAATTAAAATTTAGTCAAATTGATGTAAAATTTTTGAACTAAAAATATTTTTTTAATTCTTTGCTTTCGAAATTTATTCTTTTTAAATTAATATTTTTAGTAACTTCCTTGAGACTGGTCAGCGTCAATTTTGTTTTAACCGCACATTTTAATACTAGTCGCTACTGTTAGCCTACATTTTTCATAAAAGTGTATCTGAGAAAATACAATTTAATAACAATTAATTCATTCGATCAATTAATAAGTCCGAGCTTGATTAAAATGATGACTTATTTTTACACGAACGGTAAGAGTTCTTTTTACAATGTATTGTATATAAAGGATATTTCATCAAAACAATTCTCTACGAGGAAGCTCAGTGTTCATAAAATGATTACAATTGAAATACACCATAGAAAGAACGCACCCAAACTTCTTGGCAGCGGATTTATTTACGTCAAGCAAAGTTTAAGGATTTAAAAAAAAATGTAATATTTTTTTTTGCACTAGCGATGCATTAGCGACAACTCTAAGTGCACTCTATGGAAAACTACTAGTCGTAATGGGCATAGCCTTTCCTATGGCGGAAGTAATTTCTACATACATTCCACCATCATTCTACGAATCTTTCTACCTCTACCTCTACATTGGAAGTATGCTTTTCCTTTTCTTCATGTACGCCATGATGATTAAAGATGGAAGATGCAAACAGAGTAAGTTTAAAGAATGAAAACTATAAACACAAATTCAAAAATACCATGTGTATAAAAATTTATACATAAAGCAGTTTAATTGAAACGACTTTTTATAACTCAAAACCTTGAATTATTCTGCAGTTTGTCACGTTTCTAAAGCAACCAAAAATTTTAATTGCAAGACTAAAAATTCGTTTATTTTTAAGAAGTTTATATGGGATGTCTGTCATTTTTTTTTAGAAACATAACTTCTAAAAAAAAGCTGTAATTTATGATTACAGAAAAGCAAAAAGACATTTCGGATTTAGACTCATCACGATCGTCGAGTGGCGGAGGAGCTGACAGTGATACGGTTGACACTACATGTCCTCACATAGCACCCTCTCGTCCAGCACAACATTATGGTAGTTTTTATCTTCGCATGGGTGCTGTAGCGTTTGGGATTGGTTCTATGATTTATTCAGGCTTGGAATTCGGTCAGTATTTTGAACTGGAGCGAAACACCAAATGCCATAACATTATGCTGGCTCTGACTCCGGCCACTCGCATGGCCTTTATTTTCATCCAAATGTACTTCATCTTCTTAAACAACGAAGTGAGTGCAAAAACACTTTTCATAGAAACTAGCATCCATCTAGAAATAAATCATCTTCGCTCTGCAGAATTAGCATGAAAACTCGTTAGAACATAGCTAGTACGTAACCAGTTACTACCAAAATGAAATTTCCTGACTAAGTGCATTGCCTCAGGGTGTTTCAAAATATTAATACGTGGCGCCCGACTCCTGAAGTTTCCCATAAGATTAACATGGGGAAAAGGACAAATCTTTGTAAACTTTTTTTAAAATGTGAAAATGTATAATTAACTATAGGCAAAACTTTCGTCATATGATAAAAACCCTTCAAGGAATATGAATCTATCTTTGATTTTTATTTCAACTTTCATAAACCCCTTTTAAGACGCCCCAAAATCCATCCCCGTAAAAGGGTAATCACAGTTTCACGGAATATTGACATTAATTATCACTTTTTTCCCATTTTTCTTTCTCAGATTCACATAAATGATTAAATCACATGATTTTATTTTATTTTTAATTAATTTGATATTGTTTAAACAATTTTTATTTGTTCGAATAATTACTTTTTTCACAAATATTGTAAATGAATTGTACTTTTTCAATGCAAGAAGCTAATTAATTAACCCTATAGCACCATATGTAGCAAATTTGCTATGTTAGAAGAATTCATATTTTTTGTAATAATTCTACTAATTTTAATTGATTTGTTTGTTTATTAGTGATAGCCCAACAGTTACAAGTAACCAGTAACAGGGTTATATCATACAAAATTATTGCTTATTATAATATGTACTATTTTAACACTAGTTTAATAATAACTTTTAAGTAATGTTTGGATTTGCAAACATTCTGGAATACTTTACAGGCATTATTAAGTCCTAAAAAGGTTTTCCAAAAAGTTGAAAAGTTGATTTGTTTACCTGTAAGAATTTAAAAAGTAAATTTTTCAAAAGTGGCATTTTTTAAAAATTTACATGCAGAAAAACATGTACCAATTGAAAAAAATTATTTTCTTCGCGCAAAAAGAGGTTCCGGTCTTATAGGGTTAATATGAAGAGTTAATGTAAATATTTTAGTTGTTTTTTGATTGTTTAAACAATACTTAATTATTGAAATGTAACTTCTAATCTAAATCCGATAGAAAATCATAGTTTTCTTTTTGTAAATTATTCAAAAAGTTCCATAAATTTATAATAGTTAAAATCTTTTCAATTTCCTTTAAATTGTTTAAACAATTATTGTTTGTTTAAATTATTTATTTCTTTATAAATATTGTGAATTGATAGTGTTTTCTCAATGCTACAAGCTAATTAATCATCATTAGGAGTCAAAAATACATATCAACTGTCTTTAAATTGTTTAAACGTAGTTTAATTGTTGAAATATTGATATGTAACTTCTAACCTGAAAGCGATAAAAAACCATAGTTTTTTCTGAATTACTCAACAAGTTCCATAAGTTTATAAGAATTAAAACTTTCTTCAATCTCCTGTGAATTATTTAAATTACTTTTATTTATTTAATTTACATACTTTAATTATTTAAATTATTTAAACAATTTTTATTTGTTTAAATAACTTTTTTATCTCAAAATATCGTGAATTATAAAAATACCATTAGTTCCCGACATTTTAAGACAACAAATGTTATTTAAACAAATAAAGATTGTTTTAACAATTCACAGAAAGTTGAAAAAAGTTTTTAGTATAATAAATCAGTGGAACTTGCTGAAAAATTCAGAGAAAACTATAATTTTCTATCGCATTCAGGTTAGAAGTTACATTTCAGCATTTTAACAATTAAATATTCTTTAAACAATTAAAAAACCATTGAAATGTACTCATTGACTTTTCATATTAATTAATTAACTTGTTGCATTGATAAAACACCATTCATTTACAATATTTGTGAAAAAATGAATTATTAAAATTGTTTAAACAATAACAGATTAATTAAAAATGGAATAAAATCGTGTGATTTATCAATGAATGTGGATCTGAGAAAGAAAAATGGGAAAGAAGTGATAATTAATATCAATATTCCGTGAAACTATGATTACTCTGTTATCAGGGTAGATTTTAAGGCCCTATAAAATAGATTTATGAAAGTCGAAATGAAAAATCAATGATAGATTCATATTCCTTGAAGTGTTTTCATTAGATGAAAGTATTGCCTATGCACGCCTAGCCTCGATTAAGTTCAACCCAAAAATGCTTGCACATATAGTTTCTCTTTTGTACGTGTTTCGGGGATGACCCTGGTTATTTTAAGCCAAGAAAGAAAAAAATCGCACTATGCATTTTTGAAAAAAAAAGATTTTTTTATTTTTAACAATGAAAAATCTAATTTTTCTCGAAAACGACGCAAAATATGAATTGCAGTTCATAGTTCAAAATTGTTTCCCTTCCTAAAATCTATAAAATTATACCCTTACCAGATTATTATCTTGTGTATTTTAACAAATTTTCCCAAAAAAATAGGAAAAGTCGAAAAAAAGGGACTAAAATAGCATTTAGTTTACCGAACTTTAACATTTTAGTTTTGAAAACGTTTGTTTTACTTTAGTAGCAATGTAAAGAGCATGTTATATGATATTATTAAGTTTCCTAAGCTTCAAAGTAAAAAAAAAACGAAGCAAAATATTAATAGCAGTTTATAGTTCAAAATTGTTCTCCTTCCTAAAATCTATAAATTTATACCCTCACCAGATGTTTATATTATGTATTTTAAAAAATTTTCAAAAAAAAAGAAAAACTCGATAAAAGCGACTAAAATAGAATTGACTTCAACGAACGTCAACATTTTATTTCTAAAAACGTTTGTTTTAAGTCAGTAACAATGTGAAAAAACATGTTCCTTATTAAGGTTTCTGAGTTTAAAAGTAAAGAAAAGTCGGTTTTTATCTCTAAAACTCGTTTTTTCTTTACTTTTAAACTTTAAACATTATTAATGTTTAAAGCTAATGTTTCTTAAAGTTTAATGTTAAATTTTAAACATTAAAGTTTAATGCTTCTTCAATTTTATAGATAAAATCCGATTTTTCTTTACTTTTAAACTTTAAACATTATTAATAATGTTTCTTCAATTTTAGAGATAAAAAAACCGATTTTTCTTTACTTTTAAACCCAGAAACCTTAATAATCTCATGGAACATGTTTTTCACATTGTTACTGACCTAAAAGCAAACGTTTTTCAAAATAAAATGTTGAAGTTCGTTAAACTCAATTCTATTTTAGTCGCTTTTATCGATTTTTTCTATTTTTTTTTCTTTTTTTTTTTAAATTTGTTAAAATACACAAGATAAACATTTGGTAAGGGTATAATTTTATAGATTTTAGGAAAGGCAACAATTTTGAATTGTGAACTGCTATTCATATTTTTCGAGAAAAATGAGATTTTTCATTGTTAAAAATGAAAAAATCTTTTTTCTCAAAAACGCGTAATACGATTTTTTCTTTCTTTATTTAAAATAACTGGGGGGCATCCCCGAAACACGTACAAAAGAGAAACTAGATGTGCAAGCAATTTTTGGGTTGAACTTAATCGACCCTGGGCTTGTATGGTTAATTATGCATTTTCACGTTTAAAAAAAAATTTACAAAGATTTGTCCTTTCCCCCATGTTAATCTTATGGGAAACTTCTGGGGCCGGCCGCTACGTGTCAATATTAACCGCTACGTGTCAATTAAGAAAAATATACGCGTTCACTTTTTCTGAGAACCTCACATGAAAACGATCAATGGTGACAAAAATAAAAAAAGTTCTTTTATAAAACACTCATTGTGCCTCCTTCATTCTACCAAAGCAGCAAAACGTGAAAACCGGTTGGAATATTTTATAAAAGCATTCCAAACTTTATAAGTTTAAAATTGTTCAGTTTAGAAAATTGATAAATCAATAAAGATGTTTCCAAACACTTTGAATTGAATAATAGAAATTAGAGTGGAATATAAAATATTCCGAATAATTTTATAATCAAAATTTTCATTTTATTAATTGATTTGTGACATGTTGGAAGACATGTCATATTTTTCATTGACCCTCTATATGAAATCGGTGATAATATTTCATTGGCTATGGTGTCTATTTCTTAAAATCTACTTAGTTGTAAAATTTATTTGTTAAGTTAAGATCTACTTAGTTGTAAAATTTATTTGTAAAGTTTATTTTACAACTAAGTAGATCTTAAGAAATAGACCCCAAAGCCAATGAAATATTATAACAATTTATTTTATTAATCAAAAATGCAGAAACATGTTATTTTTTCATGACAAGTCAAGTTTGTTAATTAAGCTTTCTCTCTCGAGTAGAAATGTATGGGGTGGAAAAATGTAAGGGTTGCTCTGCTGAGTTGTTGTTAAACTTAATATGTTACTGGAAGCATTATTACATTAGACGAGTAGCCAACGATGTTTAATGAAATAGAAGGGTCATTACCCTGGGACTACATAGTGGAAGAAAATTACTCGACAAGACTGTGTTGCTTTTTGTCCATCGCTAATGCATAGCTCCGCTTTCTAGCCTTTTTTACGACCCCTTTTGAAATATAAGTAATATAATGTATATCATATCGCTAATGCATAGCTCTGCTTTCTAGCCTTTTTTTCGACCCCTTTTAAAATATAAGTTATATATATA
>JBAGKK010045680.1:0-10304 GCA_037177015.1 Euceroptres primus
GCGAGGTGAGCTTCGCGAGCTATAAGGATATCGCGCGCAACGCGAGGTGAAACGATAACGGAGCGCGAAGCGCGACGGCCACTCCGCACGCCAAAGTGCGCTGAAACTTGCGAGCGAAGCGCGCGATGAGAATGTGCCCGCGCCCCCGAAGGGGGCTGGGCAGATTTTTTTAGAAATACTCAGCATTAAATTATTAAGAATCGCGTGGCTGTCGATTTTTGAATTTGTTGGTTAATGAAATTCTACAAAAATAAATAAACTGACAAAATGAACTATTTTCACAATTTGGTTTTTTTCCTCAGATCTGGGGACCATAAATAAACACACTATCGATCAGAGGTAGTAGATGTACTCCTAAAGAACACAAATATATTAGATTAAGTAGTGAAGTTAATTGTTACAAATAATTTTTATACAATAAATATCCCGCTATTGTAATTTTGGGTACAAATGTGTATTTTTTAAACTGAATGAAGGTGGTTTATTATTGGAATGATAGACAGTGATGAATTGTAATCATATATAAGCAATTAATATTGTTAGAAACAATTTTAGTAAAAAATACACAATTTTGTGATTTTTTTCAAAAACAGGATGCTTTCCTGTCGATGACGTTCATTGGAGTGTATGTAGAAATGGTCTGCTGGTACGAATAATAGTTAATAAATAACTTTATCTCTGTTTAATAACAAATTTTGTAAACAAACAAATGATTTTGACATTTTTGTTCACAAAAATGTATTTTTCTTTGCTACATCCTGTAGTAATTATCTTGTAAGTGATTATCAATGTAGAAAATGTATTTATCATTCATTATTAGCATTGTTATAAACATATTATCAACTTTTTAGGTGAAAAAATCACTTTCTTCGATGAATCGCTTTTAAAGAAACTTAATACTTAAATTTATAGAATATTATATTTAGGTAAATAATAATTAGTACTGTTAATAACAATCTATTTAAATAAATACCAAATTCAACAATTAATTTCGTTTAAAGTTGCTGAGTGCAGAAATTTTTTACGAATTACTGGTTGAAATAAGTATTTGTTTAAATAGATTTTTATTAACAATACTTATTGTTAGTTTTGTAGATATATTATTTTGTACAGTGATAATCACCTCTAAGCCAATTGCTATAGGATGTATAAAAAAAAATTGTTGGGAGCAAAAATATCAAAATCAGTGATTTGTTCATAAAATTTGTTAGTAAGCATAAAAATAGTTAATTGCTAAATATTATTCGCTTCAGTAGACCATTTCTACATACATTCCAATACACTTTAGATACCGAAAAGCATCCTGTTTTTGAGAAAAATTACAAAATTGTGTATTTGTTACTAAAATTGTTTATAATAATATAAATTGTTTCTATATGATAAAAATTCATCATTGTCTATCATTCCAATAATAAATCACCTTAATTCACTATTTACAACAATTTGCTTCATTACTCAATCAAATATTTCTGTTCTTTAGGAGTACCTTTACTCAATTTAATACTGAGTATTTCTGTAAAAAAACATGAAAATCCGTTACGGATTGCCGAAAAAAACTTTTATGAATAGTAAATTCCAGAATTGCACCACTGTGGGTCGGCTCCACCAGAGCGCCCCGGTCCACAGTGGTCTGGATTAAGAATTTTCTATTCAAAATCACCTTCAGCCTACAATTCTTAACCGATTTTCAATTTTCTTTTATAAAAATTAACAGCAATAGTTGCATAAGAGCGTCTGTGGATTAGATTTTTTAATTTTTATCAATTAATATTTTTTATATCAATAAACAAAGAGAAAAAATGAGACTTTTTTTAATTATTACTTTTTATCTTTACATAAATAACTCAAATTATCCCATTCTCGATGAAAATAAATATCGAAGTATCTAAAGAATCTAAATAATTAACAGGATATCGTATCTAATTGTCATAAACAAATTATATTAACAAAAAAGTCAGCATCATGGATTGTTTGCTTGCAAAGTATATTTGTTAGTTGATATTGCTTGATTTTATCCACAAAATGATACTTGATCATGAAAATTTGTTGTCTGATATAATTTGTTTACTTTATAAACAAATTATATAAACAAAGGAATATTTTGGACATTTATGGGCAGAAAGAAATCGTTTTTCTTTCTTATCGTCTTCAAATTATATTAGTGGTGATGTTGAGTAATGAAGACTTGTCATTCGATATTATCTGTTTATTTTATAAACAAATTTTATAAACAAATGCATAGTTTGGCTATTTATAGACAGAAATTAATCGTTTTTCTTTCCGATCGTCTTCAAATTATATGGGTGGTGATGTTCAGTAATGAAGACTTGTCCTTAGATATTAATTATTTATTTTAAAAACAAATTTTATTGAAAAATGCATAGTTTGTCCATTTATAGACAGAAAGTAATATTTTTTTTATTATTGCCCTTAAATGATATCAGTGGTTATATTTTGTGATGTTTCAGAAGAATTAGCTTCCAAGTTTTACCTGTCAATCATTTCAGTAATTTCAGGGTCCATTTCAACTTCATTCTTGCTTAATTTCTGCCTTAAAGAGGCAATTAATAGATCAGATGAGACCAGGAGCTTGTGTATTAAATCTTCATTGGTCGAAAGTCGAGAGCACTTTCGTGTGTTGAACAGGGATCCGAACGAAATTAAGGGTCATTTTTCGATATTTTCCAATTATTTCTATAAATGCAAAATAATTTGGTGAAATATTCAGCTGAATACGAGAAAATACTGATATATTATAAAACTACCGAGGCAGAACCTCTAGATTATGGGGCATTCTAGTTTTATACAAAAAAGAACGAAAAGAAACGTAACGAAAGTTTCGTTACGTTTCTTTTCCTTTCCGTCGCCGTAAAACTTTGATGACACACAATTTCGACATTGCAACTCGGTGTTTCTATAATATTGCAGCACTTTCCCGTACTCAGCTGAATATTTAGTCAAACTATTTTGAATTTGTAGGAATAATTGGAAAATATCGAAAAGTGGCCCTCAATTTCGTTTGGATCCCTGGTACTGAATTCTCTGAACCGCTTGAAATCCTTATTACGTGCTTCAGCAGCTTTTTCTGAATACTATACGATTGGAAGAAAAAAATGTTGCATAACCGTTGCTCCATGTAGCAAAATTTTGTGTACTGTTGGAGGCTTCAAGTACCACAGGTAAAGACTAACGTACATTTGTGCTGTCTCAAATGCGAATTTGTTGAAAAACATGGGCGTAACTTTTGTGCTACTTGTCAACATTTACAAAATTTGAGAAAATCTCACAATCAATTCTTTATTCACTCCTGTCATTTCAGCAGCTATATCAGAATCCACGAAAAATCTTCTGGCGGTGTTACCACTGTTTGAGTTACCAGTTCCGTGCCTTGGTTGATTTACGATCAAACCAGTTCTTTCTTTGAACTCCTTGCATATTCGAGTATGAGCAGCGTCCGTTTGTTTTTTTTTCTCTCATCTGCCACTTCACACTATCTTTTGAAACCTATACGATAAACTATGTGCATTATACATTCAAAAGATTGCATCTTAGTATTCCTAGTTGGTGATAATCTCTTCTTTCAGCTTTACGATCAAGTTTGTTCATTTCGCTTGGCTTAGCTTCACAAATATAGCAGATTGCCGATGAAAATGTATCAGAGAGCGCTTGACAGACTTTCCCATCTACCATAGTCAACTTCATGTCAGTTCTAACTGTGAAGACACCATTAGGTGTAGTGATCTTCAGTGGCTTCAATATTTCGATGTGGCGTTTGATTTATTTAACTTCTGTTTTTGGCCTTTCTTTTGTTTCCTTGGCGAATATAAATGCTATTGGTATGCATCGTCTGGGAGACCCAGGATGAGGATTGCTCCAAACAACTGTCGAACTTTCACTCACTTTTAGACATAATGATACCATGGATATTGTAAACACAGTCGCATCCGATGAATCTTCGTCCGCAAACATCTGATCATACGTTCCCTGATCTAAAGCTCCATCGCAGCCATATTTCGTAAGTAAATATAAATAAGATGTTTTCACGTTCTTGCCTATAGCAGAAAGTTTTAAATTAGGGTCTTTGAAAAGTCGTGTTATCAAGTGATCGATTAGAGACTAAAGGTTGATGCGAGCTTCTGTGTCTGTTATATGGACCTGCAACGGATAACATTCTTTTTTTGCTTCTGCAACTTAATAATACGAAGCATAGATACCTGCATTTTGCGTCTTGACCTGAAATTGAATGACATTGTATTGATACTTGGATAACTTGGCATCTTCTATTAAAGCTAAACCTTCTTCTGCAGAGTTACATTCTACTTCATTACCTGCATTTTTAACAGCACCATCTGAATCATCACTGGTATCATTTAGAAAAGATACAATTGCATCAGCAATTTTCTTTCTGTCAAGAGTTCTCAATATCCGGAGAAATGCTTCTTGAATCTCAATTGCCGAATAAGTTTCCTCCATGGTCATTAATCTGCGTCTCTTTGTCGAAGCCGAAATTTCATCAAAGCTTTCTGTACTCAATCTTCTTCCAGGACTTCTCTTCAACTCTAAAAAGTCTACAAAGAAATCTGAGTTAAGCCACTTCTGAAACTTTATTTTAAATTTGCTTTTAATAGCAAAGGTAGCTTTCACTTCTGATAGAAATATGTAAGAAAGTGTCAGTGCACTGTGGTTCTACTTAGCGTTGAATCCACTTAGTAGGACACTCAACAACACGTCCTATGGGTACAGCGTAAAGAAAGGCAGAGATGGATACGATCACACCCACCTTCTCTGTATCGATGACCTGAAATTGTGCGCCGGCTCGAAGGAAAACTGCAGAAATTACTTGACATCACTACTTGAAGTTCTCAAATTACCTAAATATGAAACTCGAGCTGGATAAGCGCAGGAAACTGCACTTAGAAAGAGGAGTGTTGAACGCAGAATTGAGGCTTGACAATAAGGGGCTGATTGAGACCCTGACGAACGAAGAGTCATATAAATATCTTGTAACGATGCAACTTAATCATCGTCCTGATTGCTTCCTCGACCGAAAGTGCTAATCGAGTGGAGCCCCTAAAATTATGGCAAAATAGGAGTCTGAGAGGTTATGACTGTATTTTCTCTTATTTTGTTTACTTTGGCGCTGCCGTTTGTATTTTTTTACATGCTTCTTCACCGACCTTACAGACGGGGACAGTACATGAAAGGGTTGGGGCCGTGCCATCTAGCGGCTAACCAGTTAGACCAAGGACCGGAAGCAGCTTGAGGAGAATTGAACACAGCCTATTGGAGACCGGAATCTCAGCATTCCGATTATAGACCAACGGATAATATTCCTTTCTTTTTTTTTAGGGTCCTAGTCTCCGAAAATTTGTAAAAGTAGGCTTTATAATCTTTATAATTTACTTTATATTCTTCATTCCAAAATTAGTTGTCGTCCAGGTCATAATTTTTAAACGTACCCGTCGTTAGATTGGCTAGGTGAGTTGCATTCGTGTGGGCGCTGTAAGCCCATTGGTCCCTAGTCATCGGGTGCCTAATGCCCCTTTTCTATTGGCCCGGGCTTTCCGCGCATGCGCGAAGTACGGTGAGGAAGTAATAAAACTGTCGAGCGAGGTTACCTCGCTCTCCATTCGGTTAGCAAAATACCGAGGTACAGGTTAGCGCGGTATCCGCTAGAAAGTTAAACTGTAAAAGGAAAATGGCAGAGTCATACGAATATCAGTTACATGTAAGTTCACCCTTATTTTAGTTCTGGGTCCTTTCGTGTAGTTGAAAAACTACCTAACCTCTTAGTTTCTTTTGTTCTGTATCGAGTCTTTAGCAAAAATTAAATGTTAATCTTTAAATTAAATGTTTTAGTTTTGCCTAAAATGTACAAAGATCCTAATCCCCGAATTCCCGACCCAGCCTGGCTTCGAAATTTTCTGTACAATAAAATTTTATAAATATGGCGTCCGCCTGAGCACATGGCAACGCCAGGCGCTCACATCTTATCGAAGCAGCCACTGTATAACGAGCCGATCACCGAGGGTCTCCCGAATCCTCGGGTCTCGGTAAGACATTTTTCTCTTTTCGTTGCAGATCGGCTCATTATAATCTAGGTATCCTTCAGCTGTTAGGGCCCTGTCACACTGCTGTTAAGGATGTTCTGACGACAGCCTTCGTCAAGAGCTTGAAAGCCATTTTGGAAACTGGCCTCAACTCGGACAATGAGATCAAGGCCATCAACACTTACGCGATCCCGCTTCTCACGTACTCTTTCGGGCTCACCAAGTGGTCAAACACTGACGCGGATGATTCTGCTTATATTTTCTAAAATGTAAGCAGAATCATCCGCGTGGAAATGATAAAGCACCGAATGCGCACCGAAAGCACCGAATGCGCACCGAAAGCACCGAATCGGCAAGTGAGAGAATAGTCCTACAACGTTGCTCTGGGGTCAGAGGCGTTCACTTGACTACGTATTTTAACAACAAGCGTCACATCCCTTTCTATGATAACATCTGTAGAGAAGATACCAACTATACGCCTCTCGATCTCGCTGATCCGAATTGCTCTGGCATCCTAGCTCCCCCTCCAGAAAAAATTGCTCAGGAATAGAGACAAAAGCCATTACATGGGCAGCACCCCAGGACACAAGATCAATGCAACGTGGACCGCAAGGCATCCAACCTGTGGCTACGAAGAGGCGAACTCTTTCTGGAAACAGAAGGGTGTGTCGTGGCCATCCAGGGCAAGGTAATCGGCACCAGGAATTACCGAAAGCACATTCTCCGCCACGAAGTGGACAATCGGTGCCGGCTATGTGGTGATCCGAATGAATCCATCGTGTCTGCAGTATACTCGCAGACACAATGCTGTACCTGGGATCATTCACCAGCAGATTGCCCTAAATCTGGGACTCATTCAGGAGTGAATGACTTTCTATAGGTATGTCCCAGCAGCAGGCCTCGAAAACGAGAATTACCGCATCTACTGGGACAGAACTACTCTCACGGACCACACTATTATTCATAATAGACTGGACATTGTAGTCCTCGATAAGCGGTCGCAATACGTCCAAATCATCGACGTAACGGTCCCCGTTGACAAGAACATCCAAGAAGGCTATACGACCAAGCTCCAGAAGTATAGCGAATTGAGACAGGAAATCACGAGTATTTGGAAGCTGGAAAATGTTACCATTCATCCTATTGTGATTTCGGCCACAAGGAACGTTCACGCGAGGTGCCAGAATCACCTGGAAGATCTGGGAGTTAAGTGGGTACTAGCTGCAGCCCAAAAAGCAGTTTTACTCAACATCTGCCGTATAGTCCGATGCTTTTTGGACTGCAAAGAAGAAAGCGGCTAGCCGCTTTCTGGGCTGGAACGGAAGATCATTCCTGAAAAGAAGAAAAAAATGAGACTCCATTTTTCATTTTAAATAATTTGACTAAAGCTTGATTTTATTTTAGTGACTATAATTTGATTTTAACTTGTTTTTGTGTTTGTCGGAAATGTAGTATGTTGTCCTTTGTGTTTAGAAATTTTTAATTGCTGACTGGCTGTTGTACTTGACTTAGTCCGTACTGGCGGTCTTACGATCAAGTCCCTTCAGGGCCTGTGATAAATTTAAACTAAAATATAATAATAATAAGAAGAAGAAGAAAGCACAAACCGAAAGCCGAAATGGTAAAGCTAGATGTTCATCGAAATGACGATTATGACAAAGCCGAAATAAGCCGAAGCTAAATCGCATAAAAGCAATTCACTCTTGCAAGCCTGTTATACTTATAACATAAAAAAATGATAATTCTTGTAAGAATGGCACCCATCTTGCAGCAGAGTCTAATTTAACAGTAAGCTAACACTAACCCCTTTGGCCACGGCTTTAACCGCCGTGGAGGGCGGCTTCGAAAGGGAGCCCTCGATATCCTTGTAGGCGATCGGATCGATGACCCTTGACTCCAGTCAAGAGCAGTTCCAGAGTCTACAGAACAATCAGATGTCGCCTTTTAGCAGTTATGATACAAGTTCCGTTCGCGTCGCTGTGGTGAAAATAGTGTTAGTCACGTTAGTTTCTAAATTAACTTTTTAGATACCTAGAACCCTCAGTATTATACATAAGTATTGTACAAGAGTTGAGTCAAAAAATTCAGTCTTTGATAATAAAAACCGAACCAGGGATTTAAGGAAAACACACTAGTTCCGGAACACAATCAAATCTGTATATTTTAACAAAAAGTAAAATATATTTTTTCTATAATAGATGGTAAGGATGGAAACTTCTTTACATTGACTTCTTCGTCATTTTTCCATGAGAGACATTACCTTTACGACATATCGGAACAAGTGGGTCCGTTGTATGCCTGTCTCTCATGGACTAGATTAATTTTTTAATTCATTAAATTTTGTCTGGCCCTAGTTTTCAGAAAAAATCGACCGCATCCCGGGTTCGAACCGGGAACTTCCTATTTCATGAAGGATGCGTTACCAATTGCGCCACCGCGGCATACGATAGATCTTTACTGAGAACCTGGGCTGGTTGTATTACATTGCTTTTGAATGCTGGTAAATTATATTTCTTCCACATCAGATGGTAAGGATGGAAACTTTTTTTCATTGACTTCCTCGTCATTTTTCCATGAGAGACATTACCTTTACATCATATCGGAACAAGTGGGTCTGTTGTATGCCTGTCTCACAAGATTCATACAATAAATATAAGGTTGAGACACTAGTTCATTTTAAAATTGTATATGTCCAATTTGACGCAAATTAAAAAGAAGATACAGAAGTGCCTCGATTGGCTGCTGAATTTTGACTTACGGCTCGTATCGCTAGCTAGACAAATACAGAAACGATTTCGAAGGTTCGAGAACTTACGACAATAATCTTTTAGCGATCATGAATATTCTCGAAGTGTTGAGAGAGAAAATGAAATAGAGAGAGAGAGAGAGAGAGAGAGAGAGAGAGAGAGAGAGAGAACAATAACAATTAAAATAAAGAGAAACAGAAGGATTTAAAATAAGGTTTGTGCTACAATTTCAGACAAGTATCAACGCATTTGTACAATGGAAAATTAACCGATGGTTTGAATTTCGCTAATTTATTATTATTGAATTATTATTGTATAAGCTCAAATGTGGTGTCATGAATTGGCGCTTCACTAGCATCGACAAATGAGCAAGAAACCAACTCCCACGGTCCACGTAACCGTTGGGTTGGTAGGCGATTCGCTTCTCATCGGACGGCGCTGTGATTACTACCGGTCACACGTAGAGCATCACATGCAACTTGCATCAGTGTCCGATCAGCTCGCAACCGGCAGGGATGCGCGCTTCAGTCTGGTGGCCTCACGGCCTGTCACCGAGGCCTTAGTCTTCCGCATCAGTTGGTTGCAATAACCGATTGGACAATTTCAGATACTCGCGAAACCTACGTTTTATTGTATTTAGAATCCCGCGTTACTCTTGTTTTTAAGGGTTTCTTAGTCCCAGGCAGAAGCCCTCATAGTTTCAGTCGTCTGTCAGTCCGTCATTTACCGCTCGTAACTTCAAAAGTATTTTAGGTAGAAGGCTCAAATTTTGTATGAATATTCATGATAGATACACCACTAGAGAAAAAATATTGAGAATCCGAATAATGTTGTATGTGCTGAAAATAACAATGCCATAGAAACCGTTGCTAAGGATTGTTATTGAGCGACATGGAGAGATGAAGATGGTTAGAGGTAAAGGGGAGGAATAGTAAATACACCACTAGAGGAAAAATATTGAGCACCCGAACAACGTTTTATGTGCTGAAAATAACAATGCCAGAGAATTGGAAGATGTGAGGCTACGAAACCCTTCCTTGTAGGCGCGAGTCGCCTACTTGGACACATTTTTTAAAAATAAAGTTACATGGACCTATGAATTAGGACGACCGAGCCCAATGCACGAGGGGAGCTGAAGTAAATCAGCCCCTTCCCCTCCCACGCCCCTCTCCCGGCCTCACTCTTTATCCTATAAAATCGCCCCCCCCCACCCATAAAAAAATTCGGGATCCGCCACTGGTAGGGAGCAATATGTATCAGCGGTCCTTTTAACTCATAGATGCATGTATTTCTTATAATAGAATGTGTATATACTCCAACAACAGCAAAATTCGCTGTTTTCGTAGTTTTCAACTCAATTGTTAATTTTATTTTTTTAGATTTTTACATTCTCATCATATGAGAAGGTATTAGATTGGTGTAAAATTTGACCCCCCCACCCGTTTTTGTCAAATGTCGACGTTTTGAGACCCCCTGAACCCAAAAAAGTGGTTTTTGTGAATGTGTC
>JBAGKK010045691.1:0-10303 GCA_037177015.1 Euceroptres primus
CTTCCTCGAAACGAAAGGTCGATCCCCCTAATACAGCTGCTCCAAATCTCAGTGCCGTTTAGGTGCCGAAATCAGCATAAACAGGCACTGAAACTGCACTGGCGGCTCAGTGCCGTTCGCCAGTGCAGTTTCAGTGCGGTTTCATCGGCAGGGAGTACACGAGAACGTATTAGACCATACATATGAGGGTGTAGAATGTCTGGACAAATGCGAAGAGGTTGGTGGAAATTTAATTCATAATTTGTAATCGCACCTTGAGTAGTTTTATTTAGCAAACTTATTGATTTGTGTGTTTATAATAATTTTACGATTTCTTTTGCGCTTTAAAATCATTAGAGCAGCTAATTCGGCATCACTGTCATCAGATAAAGACATTGCACGCACTGAAATAAAACCTACATTCATTTATGCTGGTCTAAGTATTAAAAAATAAACATTATGCAGTATTTAAACCAGATTTAGACATTTTCTCTTCAAAGGTTATGTTGTCGAGCAAATGAGATTTGTATACGCTCTGCCAGGCTATCGCAGTTACAATTGTTATAAATATTGTTAAACATTAACAAATATAAGTAATTTGTAGAACCAAATAGATGTTATATGTGTAAATTTTAGGTTAGGTTACAGTGAACCTGACTGAGTCAAGACACAAAGCTCGCTTACTTTAACAAGACCATTTTATAGAAAAAGAAATACGGAGGGCACGTACCTCCACTATTACGGTGAATATAATTACTTAAGAAACATTTAATTAGGAAATTATAGGTCTTAGGTTCATGCCCGTCACTTTTGCAACCCTTGCGACTCAAAACAAACAGCCGGTTTCACACAATCCATGCCACATTTCAATTACATAATTTTGTTATGCATTAACCTTATTTTCTATAAATTACAATTAATAATTGCAAAATAACAATTATTCTGACATTTATCGATACTTTATCTTATAATACAATCTTTTATTTAATTATCAATCTTCTTGACATTTAAAAACTCCCGCCATTAAAATGATTTTCGACAATTTTCCGCAGTCGGAAAAACCGAGGTGTGAACGGCCGCTTGCTTGTGCATGCATGCAGGCTGACTGCTTGAAGAGGAATGAATGTACCTTAGGTGTTGTTAATTCAAGATGAGAGGAGCGCGCCAAAGTAAAGGTAATTTGAAATTATTAATTGGTAATGCTGTGATAGCACTGACTTACATTGAGGATTTCTGTTTTTAAATTAATAGAAATTTTATGTTTCTTGTAACATATTCTTATGTTTATGTTTTTTTATAAAAATTTATTCTAAAATTTCTCTTTTCTACGAACTACTTTCTCTAGCTAGTATCTTTATATTATTAAAATCAAAATCAAGTCATTAAGTTGCCTAAAGAGATGAGATTTGATATTTTGCTTGTCAACAGGTAATTTTTTGTAAAAGTTGTGAAATTGTCTTTTATACATAGGATATATAGACGAGGCGTTAGTAAAAAAAAAAGGAAAAGAAAAAGAGGAATATTCGTGCAAAAGAAAATAAATTAATAAGTGAATCGAAAGATTACTACGGACAAGGTACGTGCGCAAGGAACAATACGAGTTTCGCGAACTACCCGCGGCCTTCTGGAACTGACTGCAGCATTATTGCCCAAGTTTGAAACATCCTCTCAAGCTCTAGCTTCTGTTACGTATCTTTCTATCGCTCGCACTCTTCCCTTCTTCACCCTTTGTCCTATCTCGATTTTCCGTCTGTCCTCGATGACCAAACTTTCTTCGTTTATTGGCATATGCCAGCCGTGGTCCCGCATTAGGAAGATAAATCTTTGAAGATTCCAGACGTGTCGTAACCACATGTTCACTTCTCTTCCGCGTACCGCTCTTGTCTGTTAGGATTTCAAGATCCCTGGTTCAACAATGATATATACGGGTTACTCGGGAAAAAATCTGCATGAAAAAGACTACGAGACGAGATTCCAAAATGAAATGTACGTTTTGTCTTCTATTCTTCCTACAAGAAACCAAATTTCTACCCTAAGCCTCTGAACTTTCGCTGAAGGAGAATTTAATCCTAACCCTTTATATGAAAAACTTCTGAGTGTAAAGTCTATAGACCTTTTTTTCTGAAAAGTAGCAATGTGCATGGGCGAAAAATGTGACGTTGCATCCTGAATTTTCGTACAACTTTTTGCATACATACACGGGAAAGCATGTAAATAATCTAATTAAAATTTTTTTAATAAAAATTAGGATAGTGACAATAGTAAAAAGGAAAGTAAAAACCGATGCAGAAAATGACGGAAAAAATCATTCATGAAAAAGGGAAAATCGAAAGAAGAAAAATACTATTTACGGGTTTGACAGATTGTGGGTTGATGTGCTGCCAACAGTAAGAATTACAGAAAGATATTCCAGGGACAGAATTTGTACACAAAACTGTGGAAGAGCACAACGTAGTATAATTGAAAAGATAGTTAAAATATTGGAAGCAGATAACCAAAGGATTGGTTATAACCCGTGATTGCGTAAAATATTATCCCAGCACATCATCATTTGAACCACGAAGCCTCCTATCTAAATAATACTATTAAATTGATATTGATCTTATGTATGTCATAACATAAATGTTTTTTTGTCTTTTTTAAAATAATTTTCTAGTATTGCAGTATTAAAGATACAAAACTATTGTAATTAATAATATCAAAAAGGCTAGTTGCCTTTCAGTTATAGGCATGTGTGTAATAATTGCAGATAAAATTGAATTTTTTCTCTAAAATGTTTTAATATTTTATAAATAACAAAATATTAACATAAAACTGAAAGTAATCTTTATTGGTTTTACATAATAGTTACATGATACCTTAATAGTAAAGCTTTTTTTTGAAAAACCTTCCTTTCCACTAAGTCTGCCAGGTGGAAAAATTCTATAGAATTTCTGTAAAATGCATTCTATAGAATACTCACAAGAATTCTACAAAAATTTTAGTCCATTTTCTGTAGAATTTTATATACCCTACTGACGGATAGCATCGGACTTCCTGTTTTCTTTAGGTGCATAAAATTTCCTTAGATTGACAAGTGTTATACGCGCCCTAGCGGTAAATATACAAGGCCGCACAAAAATTTCAGTCTAGATGAATTTTTTTACCCCCTCGCTGAGACACTTCTTTGGCTAAAGCGGACATTAAAGGGGAAGGCGGTAAGCGACGTCCTTGTCCTTCTTTCGTTCTCCATCTCTCTCTCAAGACCCCCAGCAAACCGGTTATCCAACTCTCGGCTTTCCACTGCAGGAAAAGCGGAAAGACAAGTCAAGGCCGGTTCAAGGTCGAGATAGAAGGAGAGATAGAGAGAACGTCAGAACGAAGGACAAGGATGGACAGCTAGTCACTGGCCACTCCAAGCGTCGTTGGGGTGATCACGTGCGAGCCCTGTGGGTGATCACGTGCCGACGCTGGGGGTGATCACGTGCAATCGCGTGATATACTGAGAACGAAAAAGAGGCCTTCGTACCATCGGAAAAACCTATAGACCCTCTATCCCTCTCTGTTAATCCAACGTAGACTTTTAGATATAAAAAGGGCCCGTTCGGCCATGTAATTCAGTATCCATCGAGCCGTCAAAAGCTCGACATCGTGACGAATAAAGAACTCTAGTTGAATCTTCCGCCTTTAGTTATTTCACGAGACCCTATCCCGCAGCGACCACGGTAAGCTTTGGCTCTCGAGTTTGTTTTATCTCCTCGCACCCCTCCCCCTGGACGGCACCCCAGAAGCCATTCGGTTTCTGGACAGGGTCCCAGGGAAAGACCTCCTCTCTCCACGCTCCCCTCCCATTGGACGACATCCCAGAAGCCACTCAGTTTCTGGACGGGCTC
The DNA here is from genome assembly GCA_037177015.1 of Euceroptres primus. Taxonomy (NCBI): domain Eukaryota; kingdom Metazoa; phylum Arthropoda; class Insecta; order Hymenoptera; family Figitidae; genus Euceroptres; species Euceroptres primus. The sequence goes on from JBAGKK010045691.1 coordinate 3,852, forward strand.
CCAGTGAGAGACCTCCCTTCTCCTTGACCCCTCCCGCTGGACGGCATCCCAGAAGCTACTCGGTTTCTGGACGGTGTCCCAGTAAGAGACCTCTTCTCTCCTAGCCCCCTTCCTCTGGACGGCATCCCAGAAGCCTTTTGTTTTCTGGACGGGGTCCAAGTGAGAGTCCTTCGCTCTCCTTGTCTCCCTTCCGCTGGACGACATCCCAGAAGCCACTCGGCTTCTGGACGGTGTCCCAATGAGAGACCTCTGGTCTTCCCCCTGTTTTTTTGTCTTCCTTTTTCTCCTTGGACCACATCTATGCGACTCGCTCATAACATGTCTCGTTTACTCCTGATAAATGACACGTTCCAACCGGTGTCCCACCAACATCAACCGCACTAAGAAGAGGGCCTGGAACATGAAGAAGGACCATCGCCCAGCCTCACTAGCGCCGCTTCGGAGGCCATCCCCGTTCAACTGCAATTCGCCACCACCGTCGCCAGCCCAGCTGTCCCACGCTCTACCCAGCGCCTCCACACCGCATCTCATTAATCCCCTGACCGGAACCCCTGATCTCGCCGATCCCGAACTCCCCAGCCGCATCCCAGGGACGGGCCTGGCAACGACCGTTTAGCTCATACAAGCCCGGTCTACTCACCAACCACGTCGAGCTTTATAAGAGTTTTAGGGATCCCCCGAATGACCGCGGGCTCATTTCTCCTCTGCTCGCTTATCGGTCGACGCCCAGATACCAACTGGCTTGTCGTCCGAACCTCCAGAAGTCAACATCGCCGCACGAGGCTTCGTCATGCCCCTTTGCGGGTCCATTTGTTACAACTTGATTTGAAAATCAACGAAATATCATGCCCAGGATATTGTTTCGCCTTCCGCGAATTTCGGGACGAAGTAGTTCTCGGCAGCACCTGGCTGACGTATCACGGAGCCATTATCGACAACCTGGCAAATTGCCTATACCTCGGACTGCAGCAACGGCAATTAGTATTTGCATTGCCACAGACCCGAACCATCACTCCCGTCGCACGGTCGGCACTCAAGGAATCACTCGCGATAGATTTTTCTAGCTGCACACTACCACTTTCTTGCAACTAGTCGATAGACACTAGAATATTTTTTACCAACGCAATAAACTACGTCGAGCCTTGACAGGCTATCACACGATCCATCTGAAGACAGCCCAGCCGTTCCGCATACCCGCTCGCGGCTATTCAGATGCGAATCGCGTCCTCATCGACAAAGAAATCCCCGAGATGTTGGCGGATGACATTATCGAACTAGTTTCGTTTCCATACTGCTCACCGTCCGTCATATTAACCAAGAAGGATGGCACCAAGAGGTACTGCATCGACTTCCGAAAGCTAAGCGACCTTACCGTGGATGCCGCCCAGACCCTCCCATTCACAAAGCATTAAAAGATTTGGACCAAGCCAAAATTTTCTCCGTAATCGACTTCAAAAGCGGATATTGGCAGATTCCTCTGCACCCTGACTCCCGGAAATGCTCGGCATTTTCCGTATCCGGAGGAGACACCTACTAGTTCAAAGTTATGGCTTTCGATCTTAAAAACGCACCACATACGTTCCAAAATTTAATCAGGGAAGTCCTTGGCTCGTACTGGCGGAAATTCACCATAGTATACCTCGATGACATCATCGTGTCTTCAATCACCGCGGAAGAGCACTTGGCCCAACTAGCTCTCGTGTTCGAAAAGCTAGAATTTTATGGACACACCTGCAGTCCCAAAAAGTGCCACTTTGGCAAAACCAAACTATAATACCTGAGCCATATCGTCACGGCTAATGAAAACGAGGCCCACCCCGAACAACTGCGGACCATTCTGAAAGCTAAACCACCACGCACTCGAACAGAGCTTAGAGCTTTCCTTGTAACCTGTGGTTGGATACGTGAATACATGCCCCGATGCGCCGAAGTAGCCGCCCCCATAATTGATTTGCTGAATCCTAAGGGGAAGTTTTTTTGGAAGCCCGCCGCACAAGCCGCATTCGAAGCGGTAAAAACCCTCGCAGCACGCCCCCTCAAGCTAGCCTGGCCGCATTCTCGCTACCCATTCGTCCTCCAGACGAATGCCAGCGCTCGTGGCCTCGGCGCAGTACTAATGCAAAAGGGATCATCAACAGAAGCGCCACATCATTTCTTTCGCCAGCGTCGAGCTCGCCCCCACCGAGACACGTTACCACTGAAATGAGCAGGAGTGCCTGGCCGTAATCTGGGCCATCCGACGTTACCGCCCTTTTCTGAAAGATAGCCATTTCACCCTCAGGACCGACAGCACGGCTCTGACCTGGCTCCGCCAGATAAAAAACACTCGCTCGAAACTGGCCCGCTGGGCATATCTGTTCGACGAGTTATCTTTTACCGTGGATCACTGTCCCGGAAAAGAGAATCAACTGGCGGACGCCCTCTCGCGGCACCCCGCTCCCGACGCCCCATCTCCAGGAGAACCCGACCTCGAGCGACTATTTCCACCCTCGAGGAACTCACCATTGGAGGGAGAAATCAGCGCTAGCCTAATCGCTAAAGCCCTGGGCGGCCCTGCCCTTCTAGAGAGAATCGGAGAGGTTCAACAAAACGACCCGGCCATAACTCGCGAGGTTCAGAGAAGGCTCGAACTCCAGGATCAACGCCACAGAAATACCTTTGGGGACAATTACGTCCAGGATCACCGCCTGGATCACCGAGGGTTTTGCAAGCGCCATCCCGAGGACCTCGCCTGGTCCATTAGAGTACCTCAAAGCATGGTAGAGCACGTTCTCTGGGAGAACCACGACTCATCAATGGCCGGCCACCCTGGTATGGACGAGACTTTCCGAGATATCTAGACACGCTACTACTGGCCAGGGATGCGCTGGGCCATTCAGCGATACGTAGGCAGTTGCCCTTTGCGCCTTTGCACCAAAGCCATCCGAACAACCAGACCAAATTGACTGAAATCACAAGCAGCTTATACGATAAGGGTGTTTAGGGTGAGGTGAAAAGTGGGAGGTTGAAGTGGGTGGTGGAAGTGCGGTGTCGCGAAGGTAAGGCGGGGTTGAAGGTTAGGGAGAGGTCTCTCGCTGGGACACCGTCTAGTGGTCAAGACCCTTGGGATGCCGTCCAGTTGGAGAAAGAAAGAGAGGGGGTTTCTCTCGCTGGGACACCGTCCAGTGGCCAAGGCTTCTGGGATGCCGTCCAGTGGGAGGGAGATGGTGTTTTCTCGCTGGGACACCGTCCGGTGGTCAAGACCCCTGGGATGCCGTTCAGTGGCCGAGGCCTCTGGGATGCCGTCCAGTGGGAAGGAGAAGGAGAAATGGTTTAGGAGAGTGAGGGGGAGGGGGCGCAGTAAACTTTAGCCGGTGGTGGTAGCTGGTAAAACCGTTTATTGGTAGGAGAGCCCGCTACAAGGAAGTTGTGGGTCCGAAGACCCAGAAGTGACTGCCTTAAACGCTACATCGAGGCCCTTTTATACCTAAAAATCTACATTGGAGTAAGGGAGAGGAAGAGAGGATCTATAGGTTTTCCGGTGGTGCGGCGACCTCTCATTCTCTCCCAATACTGCACATGATCGCTCATGCCGCTTGCATGTGATTACCCCCACGGTGCTCGGAGTGGCCAGTGACTAGCTGTCCATCCTTGTCCTTTGCTCTGGTGTTCTCTCTATCTCTCATTCTAACCCGACCTTGAACCAGCCTTGACTATTCTCTCCGCTTTCTCTGCAGTGGAAAGCAGAGAGAGGAAGAACCGGTTTGCTGGGGGGTCCTGTGAGAGAGTGAGAGGGGGAATGAAGGAAGAACAAGGACGTCGCTGCTCGCGTTACCCTTTACCGTAGGGTTTCTATATTTTGGTGAACAAGTGTCTTAGAGCGAGAAAATTAACGGAAAAAAATTGTTAATTTTCTCGCAATTTACCGCTATGGCGCGTATAACACAGCGAAAGCTCCCTGGGAAACCATCGCTCTCGACTTAATGGGTCCTTACTCTCGGTCAAACACCGGCAAAAGCTACATTTTTGTCGTTACCGACCTATTCTCCCGGTGGGTCGAAGCTTTCCGCAGCGGCTCATCCAAAGCCAGTATGCTGATCGCCCTATTAGAAAGAGAAGTCTTTCTTTGATGGGGATACCCCCGCCAAAGCCTGAGCGATAACGGAAGTCAATTTAGCAGTCGTCAGTGGACAGACGCCTGTCAGCAATAGGATTGTGACCTATGGACTACCCCAGTGTACCATTCACGGGCCAACCCGACCGAGAGAAGACACCAAGAGTTAAAAAGGGGGATTCGCCTCCGGATAGACCAAGGGAACCATCGTCGTTGGGATACCCACTTGCCCGAAATCATCTTCAACTTACGACGACGAAGGAACACCGCTACCGGCCAAACCCCGAGCCACTTGCTATTCGGCAAGAATCTCCAATGACCCAGTGAATGGAGGTTCAAAGAAGAAGCTCCGCCCCCCGTCGAACCAAGACATCAGAAAGGAGCGAGCACGCCAGCACCAGCACACCTATCAACAACGGTACGCCGGTCAGACTCCGGCACCCCGCTTTGAGCCAGGCGATCAAGTGTTCATGAGGAATCATCCTTTGTTAAACGCCGACAAAGAGTACAGTCGGGGTTTCGCACCTAAAAAAACTGGCCCACACCAGATCGAATCTCGCCTCAGCGGTGATGTATATTGGGTACTCCACGACGGAAGGATAACGAAAGTCTACGGCTCGCAGTTACAGTCCGCCCCACCGTTGGCCACCACACCCATAGCGCCTGAAGAAGAAGGCGATTGCGAAGAAGAAGCAGACGCCAGAGAAAGAAAGAGAGAAAGGCAGCAACCGAGGCAGTGGCCCGTAGCACAGGGAGAGAAGACAGCCGCAAGGAAGAAAGCGGCCGAGATGAGAAAGAAGGCAGCGTAGTAGAGAGAGAGAGAGAGAGAGAGAGAGAGAGAGAGAGAAAGAGGCAGCCACCGAGGCTGTAGCCTGTAGCACAGAGAGAGAAGGAGACCACCAAGCAGCAGATAGCCGAGAGGAGAGAGAGCGTCAACACGGCGAACAGCCGGTTCCGCACCTAACTATACTCGGACAGGGAATCACAAGGAAAAATGAAAACAAGGATAATTACGACGGTGCACAGCCGCACTGCCATGCGCCTCCGCACCAGAGCCTTGGCACTCATCCACGCTCCACCGCTCCGAACAAACTCGGTGGCAGACCGCTTGCACTCCAAACCAGGGGTACTCAACTGGAGTTACCCCTGCACTACATAGCACCAGCAGCACAGTTCGACGACGAGGAATCGCGAAATAACCCTGAAGATGATGACCTCCTGGAAGAAGATAATGAAACCTTACCATCCGACGCCGAAAGGCGCTACAAATTAAGGACAAGAAGGACGGCTTATTACTGAGATACCAGGCCGTATACACCTCGGAGGCGTTGATAAACTAAGTTGCGCGAATAATTGTAAACTCCGGAATTAGGATTGATTCTATCTTTGTTTGTTTTATCTCTTAAATTTAGCTTAAACTAGTTAATGTTAGATTCGACAATCCACCAGCCCAACAAGTGTCTTCACCCGAGGGGGTTGGGGGAGGAGGTGGAATTGTTATACGCGCCTTAGCGATAAAAATACGAGGACGCACAAAAATTTCAATCTAAATAAATTTTTGACCCCCTCGCTGAGACACTGGTTTGGCTGAAGCGGGCATTAAAGGGGAAGGCGGTAAGCGACGTCCTTGTCCTTCCTTCGTCCTATCTTTCTCTCAGGACCTCCAGCAAACCGGTTCTCCATCTCTCGGCTTTCCACTGCAGGGAAAGCAGAAAGACAAGTCGAGGCCGGTTCAAGGTCGAGACAGAAGAAGAGATAGAGAGAACGCCAGAACGAAAGATAAGGATGAACAGCTGGTTACTGGTCACTTCGAGCATCGTGGGGGCGAGCCCTGTGGGTGATCACGTGCCGACGCTCGGGGTGATCACGTGCAATCGCGTGATATTCTGAGAGAGAAAGAGAGGTCCTCGTACCACCGGAAAAACCTATAGATCTTCTCTTCCTCTCCCTTACTCCAACGTAGACTTTCAGATATAAAAAGGGCCCGTTCGGACATGTAATTCAGTATGTATCGAGCCGTCAAAAGCTCGACATCGTGACGAATAAAGAACTCTAGTTGAATCTTCCGCCTTTAGTTACTTCACGAGACCTTATCCCGCAGCGACCACAGTCGGCTTTGGCTCTCAAGTTTGTTTTATCTCCCCTCGCCCCTCCCCCTGGACGGCATCCCAGAAGCCATTCAGTTTCTCAACGGGATCCCAGAGAAAGACCTCCTCTCTCCACGCTCTCCTCCCATTGGACGGCATCCCAGAAGCCACACGGTTTCTGGACGGTCTTCCAGTGGGTTCAGGGGGTCTCAAAACGTGGACATTTGACAAAAACGGGGGGGGGGGGGTCAAATTTTACACAAATCTAATAC
>JBAGKK010045702.1:0-10302 GCA_037177015.1 Euceroptres primus
AAAAAAACGCGAATGTTTGAGTTCATAGTTTCAGTTAATGATTAACTTTTCGTTACAAAAAACTGGCAGATAACGGACTGTTTTGAGGTTAGGTGATTATGCCGGGAACTGTACTCGAACAGAAACCTTTTCGTTTAATGGCTATTAGCCACTGTTTCCTCCGTTTTTCATCATTCGGAAAGCGATGTTCTTCATTTTTGCACCCGAATTCCACACACATACCTGACATTTTGAAAATAATGCTAAAAAGAAACACCTTAATACGCGTTATCACGGTCTTATATAATGCAACTAGCAGACGATGCCGCCGTATATACCTCCAATTGCACTAGCGACCCTAGCGGCCGCAAGTGTCAGTCGCCGTCCCCATAATAAAAAAAATAACTGTCCTTCCATACAACCATGGAAGACTATATTTAACTTACGTATCGAATTCAATGCCTGGAAGTACTGGAAGTATTCAATGCCTGGAAATACCTGGAAGTATTCAATGCCTGGAAATCCCTGGAAGTATTCAATGCCTGGAAATACCTGGAAGTATTCAATTTAGTCCTCAAAAATGTCGCTCAGGCAATTTCGTTTTGAGGTCATGTTTCAAATTTTTCAGTAATATCACTGATCTGACTCCATTTTTGAATTCAGTGGCTTGAAATCCATACTAACTAAAACCATGTTTTTCCATCACATACTCAAAAATGAGGTTTTTTGAGGTCATATCAAAAAATAATCGTGAAAGGTGCTATTTTGATCTCAGATTCGGATTCAGCGACTCCAAATACATAGGAATACATGTGTCTCGTTAAAATTTCTTGACCTTTTCTTTGTGTGGCTGTGCAATTAAGCCCCTAGTTAATAATAAATTAATAAAAATACCATGAATTTCAGGGACATCGAAGAATGGTTTGCTCTGTGGCTTGGGCAGAGGATAACGGTCCTTGTAATCTCTTCTCCTGTGGATTCGATCGTCTGGTTCTGGGCTGGAGTGTTCTCCCTGTAAAGGACGTCTGAGGCCTCCCGTTATTTCGCGTCACCTTTGCACCAACGTGACATTGGAAGCCGGCAGTGGCAGTGCGAACAAGCCGTTCAAGACGCTGTTATGTGCCAAAAAGCCCGCGATCAACACGATCAACGATCCGCACCTTCCGCTCTCGCTTACCACTGCGAGCAAACGACGTCTTTACTAAACTTACTCGCATCGAATAATTGAGAAAACAAAAGATTTCTATTTTCTATGATCAGAAATACTAAACCAGGGATTTTAGAATTGGTACTCACAATCTATAGATATCAACTATGATAAATGGGACTTTAAATCTATTAGATCGTATTTAAAATATTAGTCTTTGCAAATATAGTTACGTTGATAAATAGATACGTTGATAAAAAAACTTCTAGTCCTCGATGTCTGTTAATCTTAATCCCTGATTGTCCCTAATTGAAAAAATAACTCGAAACCAAAGTCGTAAGAATTAAAACACTCCAAGTTCTTGAGCAGAAAATACTCTAATTATTTTTACCCATTGGTAAACATTGAACATGCAGTAAATTGCATAAAAGTATTGAAAATAGATGTTTAGTTTTTTGTCAACTTTTTTTTTACCAGAATAAGCAGTTAGTAGACACAAAGCCCCGTATCCGTGAATAAGAGCGTTATGTAAATCTGGAGAAACCTGCTGCCACACAATTCCCAACAATCCTAGTAATTTCGGACATCCGCCGATTACTAGAGCTTTGCCCAAGTCGCTTGTCTTGTATTTCCGAGGCCTTCCGCCAAACAAGAGCCAACGCAATTCCGTACTTAGAATAACTGTGCAGACAAAAACGCCCAGCGATAGAGTCGTTTGGGCCAATAACATGTAAAAGTTTCGCTCTCCCTGTAATTTAGAAAGGTTTATTAATTAGTTTTTAATTTTTAGTTGTAAAAACTGACAATTGTATTATTGTGTATAAAGGAATTCTGTATTTAAAATGTGGGCAGTTGTATTTAAAGATGTATCATTAAATGTTTATTTCCAAATAAATGTTTATTGTTCTAAAATGTAAAACCTTTAAATATATAAATTTTTAATATGAATTTAATTTAATTTTTAAATAAAAATTCTGTACCTCGAAAACGTGATTGCTCTGGAAAACATCAAAGGCAAGTCGAGTTGATAAAGGAACAAGAGGCTCGAAGGATGAATCGAAAGCCGACCATTTTTGTAAAGATTCCCCCAAAATTAAAATTGCCATTAATTTCCAATAAGATTTAAAACCACTATTATACAGCAAATGTCGATAAGCTGGTTTTTGGAGAAGAACCAAGTCTAGAAGGACAATTACTGGGTCGTACTCTATATACTTGTCTGCCAAATTTCCACACAAGTTCTGAAAACAAAAATTTTTCAAACAACGCCAATATTTCGCATATTCAAATATTTGGTTATAATTATGTTTTTCTTTTTTAATGCAACTTACACATTTTAGGACTTTCAAAACACTCGGACTGTAGCGTCTGTATAATTCTGCCACCTCAGCTCCACAATTTGTGCAAGTGTGCATATTTTAGTCTGAAACAAAAAGCAAAAATATTCAAATAAGAAAAGAAACATTTTATTTTACAATAAGAAATACAATGCTTTTCTTTACTAAGAACTAAAAAAATCTCTTTCACCAACTTTTCTATTCAATTCTTCGATAATGCCTAATTATTTACCAAGTTTATTGATAAGGGTAAAAAAATCTATCTTAATCGTAAAATAAGGTGAAGTTTCGTGAAACAAATCTTATCTTGAAATTTTCCTAGTTTTGAAAAAAATAAAACTTTAAACTTATTTTAAAAATATAATAGACAAACTTAAAAGAGAATCTTGTGGTTAGATTGTACATTGCAATTTTAATTCTTGTTGAATCATCATTTTCAAGTTTATTTACAAATTTTAATTCTTGTTGAGTAATCATTTTCAAGTTTATTTAAAAAGCAATGAAAAGTTGAAATTTTTATAGAAATTTCTTAACTTGAAACTTTGTCTAAAAATAGGATAGACGCATACTTAAAGGAGAATCATGTGATTAGATTGTACAATGCAATTTTAATTCTTGTTAAATAATCATTTTCAAGTTTATTTAAAACGCAATGAAAAGATTTATCACGAATATTAAAATCACCACTTTCAAGCATTGATTTTAAATATCGTGATAAATCTTTTCATTGTTTTTTAAATAAACTTAAAAATGATTATTTAACAATAATCATTTTCAATAATAATCATTTTTCAATATTTTAAAACAATAATCATTCAAGTACTGATTTTACAATTCGTGATAAATATTTCCATTGCTTTTTAAATAAGCTTGAAAATGATTATTGTTGAATAATCATTTTCAAGTTTCTTTAAAAAGCAATGAAAAGTTGAAATTTCCATAGAAATTTCTTAACTTGAAACTTTTTCTAAAAATATAATAGACAAACTTAAAAGAAAATCATGTGATTAGATTGTACAATGCAATTTTAATTCTTGTTAAATAATCATTTTCAAGTTTATTTAAAAAGCAATGAAAAGATTTATCACGACTTTTAAAATCAGCACTTTCAAGTACTGATTTTAAAATTCGTGATAAATCTTTTCATTGCTTTTAAATAAACTTGAAAATAATTATTGTTGAATAATCATACGATGATTATTGTTGTATAATCATAAAATGATTATTGTTGTATAATCATAAAATGATTATCGTCGAATAATCATAAAATGATTATTGTTGAATAATCATTTTCAAGTTTATTTAAAAAGCAATGAAAACATTTATCACGACTTTTAAAATCAACACTTTCAAATACTGATTTTAAAATTCGTGATAAATCTTTTCATTACTTTCTAAGTAAACTTGAAACTGATTATTCAACAAGAATTAAAATTGCAATGCACAATCTAATCACATGATTCTCTTTTAAGTTTGTCCATTATATTTTTTAAAAAAGTTTTAAGTTAAGAAATTTCTACGGAAATTTTAAAGGAAATTATTTCTGTAAATAATAAACAATGTTTGCACGTTATAGTCACGCGATGCATTGCAATCTAAGCAATCTACTACAATTATTCTAGCAGTGAATAGAAATCATCGATGCGCGTCGAAGGTCACAGTATAAATAAGAAAAAAAACAAATTACAAAAATTACTCAGTATAACCTTGCTTCCTGATACTTAATCAAAGACCTTTAATAATTGTGAAAGTTTCTGCTTGTAATAATTTTTTAAATAGTGGGGGAATGAAGGAATGCCCAGTCTTGTGACCTACTAATTGAACCTCAGTACAGTGGATGCGAGCTCTTTGAACATATCAGACTTGGTTTATTGTGAGAAAACAAAAATGTCTTCAAAAATAAAAATTAGATTGCCTAATGGACAAGATATGCCGGCTTTGGGATTTGGAACTTGGCAGGTATGTTTAATTTAATTTAATTAATTTTTTCGTTGATTGATTCTTAGGTTATCGATTGTATTATATTTATTCATCTTTAAATTTAATTTTGGTTTGAAAACAATTTTTGAAGTTAATGTGTATTTTTATAGACTCTCTGGTACTAAATTAGTTGGTACTTCTTTATATGGGCTTTAGGGTCCAATAATCAAAAACTGCGCTTTTAATAATACGTTTCGACTCAAGTGGGAGCCCTCTTCAGTGATATATTTATTCATATTTATTCTAAAATGAAAATGACACTTTTTGTAGTTTATACATACTAATTCTTTAGATTTATTATTATTAAACTTTATGACGTACAAGTATATAAATTATATTATAACAAAATGAGATTAAAATGGAATTGATGACGAATCAACACAAAATCGTAGACATGTAGTTTCTCATAATAATGAAAATTCAGAATTAGGGATAAAAAATTATTTTGAAAAACAAAATCTACAGTTTTGTTTTGATACGTCATCGGTTCCATTTTAATCTCATTATGTTACAATATAATTTATATACTTCTACGTCATAAAGTTTAATAATAATATAATAAGGATAATAATAATAATAATAATAATAATAATAATAATAATATTGGACCCTAAAGCCAATATAAAGAAATATGTGTATTTTAATCTTCTGTAAAATGTGTGAGTTCGGGACTAAAAATAATTGTTTTCGTTTTAAAAATTGCATTTAAAAAAAGTTATTACCTAATCCATATTTCAAATTAAAATTCAAATGTTATTCTTCAAGCAAATCGTTTCCTCATGAATAATTAATTATATGTATCTCTTTAGAAATTATTTTTAGCTCTTGCTTGAAATGGAAATTCTTTTACTATCTCATTTATATTCAATGTATCTATTAATAATAATTGCCAGTCGACCTCGATTTTTTATACTACTACTCGACACTATTTTTTAATTGCGAAAAATCAGATAAAAAAACATAAGATAAGATTGCGAAAGATAAGATAAAAACAATTCAATTTAATTTCAACTTTCTATTTCCAATCTTTATATTTACTATTTACTTGGATTACTCGGATTACTGCGGATTACTTCGGATCACTGGATTATCCCAGATTACACGGATTGCTCCGATTTACTTGGATTACTCGGATTACTTCGGATCACTGGATTACCCCGGATTACTCGGATTGCTTCGATTTACTTGGATTACTCGGATTAATGCGGATTACTTTGAATCACTGGATTACCTCGGATTACTCGGATTGCTCCGATTTACTTGGATTACTCCGAATTACTCGGATTACTCCGATTTTCTTGGAATAATTCTGGATTAACTCTGGATTACTCCGATTTACTTGGATTACTCCTGATTACTGTAGGTTACTTCGTATTACTCCGGATTACTGGATTACTCCGGATCACTCAGATTACTCCGGATTACCAATTCGGATCACCAAGTGGTCCAGCGGATTACCAGAGTTGTTTCCCCCTGGCTCTATTCGTTACCTTATTTTCTTGATCTATTTTTTCTGGATTACCGCGGATTACTGCGTATTACGCCGGATTACTCTGATTTACTTAAATTACTGGATTACCCCGGATTACTCGGATTACTCGTATTACTCCGATTTACTTGGATTATTCGGATTATTCCGATTTACTTGGATTTCTCCGGATTATTCGGATTACTGGATTACTCTGAATTATTAGGATTACCAGTTCGGTTCACCAAGTGGTCCAGTGGATTACCAGAGTTGTTTTCCCCTCGCTCTATTCGTTACCTTATTTTCTTGATCTATTTTTCTTCTGGATTACTGCGTATTACGCCGGATTACTCTGGATTACTCAGATTACTCCAATATACTTGGATTACTTCGGATTACTTAGGATTACTCCGGATTACCAGTTCGGATCACCAAGTGGTCCAGCGGACTACCAGAGTTGTTTCCCCCTCGCTTTATTCGCTACCTTATTTTCTTGATCTATTTTTTTCTGGATTATCGCGGATTACTGCGTATTATGCCGGATTACTCTGGATTACTCGGATAACTCCGGATTACTCAGATTACTCCGGATTACTTCGAATTACCCCGGATTACCAGTTCGGATCACCAAGTGGTCCAGCGGATTACCAGAGTTGTTTTCCTCTCGCTTTATTCGCTACCTTATTTTCTTGATCTCTTTTTTCTGGATTACCGCAGATTACTGCGTATTACGTCGGATTACCCCAGATTACTCCGATTACTTTGGATTACTCGGATTGCTCCGAATTACTCAGATTACTCCGATTTACTTATATTACTCCGGATTACTTCGGATTACTCTGGATAACCCTGGATTACCAGTTCGGATCACCAAGTGGTCCAACGGATTACCAGAGTTGTTTCTCCCTCGTTATGAATATAAAAACTATTATAATTGTGATTTCTAGGCATCGGAAGAGGAAATTGTATCAGCTTTGGATGCTGCTTTGGAAGCTGGATACAGACACATTGATTGTGCCACTGTTTATAGAAATGAAAAGGCAATTGGAAAAACTTTGAAAAAATGGATCGACTCTGGCAAAATTACAAGAGAAGAGCTTTTCATCGTGACTAAAGTAAGTATTAAGACTTTAAAATTAAAAATATATTCAAATAATTTGTTCAGAAATTGAGCAAGTTTAAATTTAATGTTTTTAGATTTTAATCAAACCACTATTTTGGTATTTTTCTAGCTACCTCCTCCAGGAAATCGACCCAGCGGAGTGGAAAAATGGCTAAAGAGATCCCTGAGCGATTTGCAATTGGATTACTTGGATCTGTATTTAGTCCACACACCATTTACGTTTTTGGAAGGCCAAGAAGGAGGATTAGAGTCGTTGAATGAAAATGGAGAAGTAAATTTGGATATGACAACCGATCATCTGGCTGTTTGGTCAGAAATGGAAAAACAAGTCGTTGCTGAAAGAACTCGAGCCATTGGCTTGTCCAATTTCAATATTTCTCAAATAACTCGAGTCCTCAATGTGGCCAGAGTTCCAGTTTCCAATCTCCAAATTGAACTGCATGTCTACTTCCAACAAAAAGAACTTGTAAGATTTTTTTTAATCCAAAAAATATTATTTTTTATATGCATATAATTTTTTTTATAATATTTTTTATTTTAATTTTCTCTTTTTTTATCATAATTTTTTTTTATCAGGTTGAGTTTTGCAAAACGAAGGGAATTACAGTAACGGCTTACTCTCCTTTGGGATCCAGAGGTCTCGTCAAACTTTTGGGAAAAACTGAAGTACTGCCAGATTTGCTAACTAATCCAGTGGTCCAACAAATTGCAAAGAAACATAAGAAAACTTCTGCCCAAATATTGCTGAGACATATTCTTCAAAAAGGCGTGGCTGCGATACCAAAAAGTACAAATCCAAAAAGGATCCAGGAAAATATTGACCTTTTTAACTGGGAACTTGATTCCGAAGAAATGGAAAAATTAAATAATCTGGATGAGGGACCAAAGGCCCGAGTCTGTGATTTTGTCAGCTTCTTCAAAGGAGTTGATAAACATCCTGAATTTCCATTTAAACTCTAATTCGTTTCCTTGATAATTAATATTGAAGAAAGTTGTCATAAATCACTTCGAACCTTGTTGTGTTGTTAGAATTTAGAATTTATTTGTTAGTAATTAATAAAATTGTTTCGTTGTAAATTATTATTTGTAAATTATTGATAAGTCTATTTCAATTAAATTTTCTCATCACCCTTAAACCGTTTTAATATTATTTTCCAATTTATTAAACTTAAAGAAAAACCTCGAATTTATCATTTTTAAGAGGTCTTAATTAAAAACGAAAAATGTAAACTTAAAGTTTCCAAGAATCGGAATTTCACAAGTTCTAAATTCGGAGAGTTTAAAATTTTAATTTTAATTTCGAAACAATGGAATATCGGAAGATTCGAAACTTAAAGGTTTCGGATTCGATAATTTGACTAAAAAAAAACTCAAAAAAATTATCAATTTCAGAATTTTGAAAAACGGAAACTTGTTCTGAGTTATGCTAGGCTAGCACAATAATTATCTCTAATGACAAATTGCACTCAAATTAATATTTTCCCAAAAATGCAATATTTTTTAACTTTAAACGCATTTTTTAACCAAAATTTTCAAAAATACGAATTTTGAAAATCTGAAACTTGTTCTGAGTTGTAATAAGCTAGCACAATAATTATCTCTAATGACAAATTTCACTCAAATTAATGTTTTCTCAAAAAATGCAATATTTTTGAACTTGGAAAGTGTTTTTGACCTAAAATTTTCAAAAATACGAATTTCGAAAATATGAAACTTATGCTGAGTTGTAATAAGCTAGCACAATAATCATCTCTAATGACAAATTGCACTCAAATTAATATTTTCCAAAAAAATGCAATATTTTTGAACGCATTTTTTAACAAAAATTTTCAAAAATACGAATTTCGAAAATCTGAAACTTGTTCTGAGTTCTGCTAAGCTAGCAAAATAATTATATCTAATGACACATTGCTCTCCAGTTATTATTTTCCAAAAAAATGCAATATTTTTGAACTGAGATCGCGTTTTTGACCCAAAATTTTTAAAAATACGAATTTCAAAAATCTGAAACTTGTGCTGAGTTATGCTAGGCTACCTCTATGACAAATTGCACTCAAATTCATATTTTCTAGAAAAATGCAATCTTTTTGAACTTGGAAAAAATTTTTGACCAAGAAAAGTCAAATTTCTTTATCTTTGAAATATTTTTTTTAAGTTGAACTAACAAGAAAAGGCAACCTCCAAAACCAATAAAATATAAATTATTCCAACCGCAAAAAAAAAATATTTCAAACTTAAAAATATTTGACTTTTCTTGGTAAAAAATGTCATGAGAGATAATTATTGTTGTGCTAGCTTAACACAACTCAGCACAGGTTTCAGATTTTCGAAATCCATATTTTTGAAAATTTTGGGTCAAAAACACGTTCCAAGTTCAAAAATATTGTATTTTTTGAAAAATATGAATTTGAGTGCAATTTGTCATGAGGGATAATTATTTTGCTAGCCTAGCACAACTCAGCACAAGTTTCCGTTTTTCGAAATTCTGAAATTGATCATTTTTTTGAGTTTTTTTAAGTCGCTTTTGTTCGAAAATGGTTCATATCAAATTTTGATTTGCGGCACATTTTGGTGTGCCTTTTATGCTACCCAGCACAACATTTGTTTTTCGAAAAAACCAATTGGCAAGGCTAACATAAAAATGTTTTTTTTATTTTTGGGCTCAAATTTTCATTTTTTCAAAAAATCTTTGACGGCATAATAGAGCACAAATCTATCACAATTCAGCACAATTTTCACTTTTTCGAAAAAACCAATTGGCGAGGCTGATACAAAAATGTTTTTTCTTATTTTTGGGTTTAAATTTTCCTTTTTTCAAAAAATCTTTGACGGCACAGTAGAACACTAGTCTAGCACAATTTAGCACAATTTTCATTTTTTCGAAAAACCCAATTGGCGAGGCTGACGCAAAAAAATGTTTTTTCTTATTTTTGGGCTCAAATTTTCATTTTTTCAAAAAATCTTTTACGGCACAATAGAGCAAAAATCTAGCACAATTCAGCACAATTTTCATTTTTTCGAAATTTCAAGTTGCAAAAAAAAAAGACTTAATTCCGAAGAAATAGAAAAATTGAATAATTTGAAGGCTGGTGCTATAATTACGCTAACGTGAACTGATCTCCCAAAAATAAACCTACGCGAAGTTTTAAATTAAAAATGTTCAAAATTACACAATTTTCAATTTAAATTCCTTGTAGTTAAATAATTATAAAATAGAAAAGGTTAAAATTGGAATAATGTCATGTTAACAAAATTCAAAATTATATGA